>ONZH01010925.1:0-57627 GCA_900303285.1 Rhinella marina | reverse complement strand
TAAAAGAGTGCCAGTTGGACCTCTAAAAAATTGCGTGTTTTGGGTCAGCGTTAGGCAAAGACGACAAGGAGGAGGAGTAGGAGGAGTAGAGAAGAGGAATCGGATACATAAGTAATGTTAATCTTTAGCTGCTTTCCCCCAGAGGAGATTTGAATTCCGGTGAAATCCAGGCTTTGTTCATTTTAATAAGCGTCAGCCTGTCAGCGCTGTCAGTTGACAGGCGTGTACGCTTATCGTGATGACGCCGCCAGCTGCACTGAATACCCGCTCTGACAACACGCTAGCGGCAGGGCAGGCCAGCACCTCCAAGGCGTACAGTGCCAGTTCTGGCCACGTGTCCAGCTTTGAAACCCAGTAGTTGTATGGAGCAGAGTGATCGGTCCGGACGTTGGTATGGTCAGCTAGGTACTCCCTCACCATCTTTCTGCACAGCTCCCCCCTACTCTGCCTAGACTGGGGACAGGTGACAGTGTCTTGCTGGGGTGACATAAAACTGGCAAAGGCCTTGGAGAGCGTTCCCCTGCCAGTGCTGGACAAGCTGCCTGCTCGCCTCCTCTCCCCCGCTACTTGGCCCACAGAACCATGCCCTCTGCCGCTAGCGGCGTCAGATGGGAAGGATTGTTTCAGCTTGTGCACCAGGGCCTGTTGATATTGATTCACTCTCATACTCCTTTCCTCTACAGGGATGAGAGTGGAAAAGTTCTGCTTGTACCTTTGATCCAGGAGAGTGAACACCCAGTAATCGGTGTTTGAAAAAATGCTTCTAACGCGAGGGTCACGGGATAGGCAGCCTAACATGAAGTCTACCATGTGCGCCAGAGTCCCAACACGCAAGAATTCCCTCTCCTCACTGGCCTGACTCTCCATTTCCTCCTCCTCCTCCTCCTCCACCAAGTCCTCCTCTTCAGCCCATACACGCTCAAGAGTTAAGAAGGACTGAGCACTGGTACCCTCTTCTGTCTCGCCGACATTCTCCTCCTCTTCCTCCTCATCCTCATGCCCCTCCTCCGATACGCGCTGAGAAACAGACCGGAGGGTGCTCTGGCTATCAAGCGACGTATCTTCCTCCACCGTCTCTTGTGACAAGCGCAAAGCATCCGACTTCATGCTGAGCAGTGAGTTTTTCAACAGGCAAAGCAGAGGGATGGTGAGGCTGATAATGTCGGCATCGCCGCTGACCATCTGTGTTGACTCCTCAAAGTTGGTCAACACCTGGCAGATATCAGACATCCACGTCCACTCCTCATTGAAGACTTGAGGAATCTGAGTGACCTGACTACCAGTTCTGGTGGAAGTCGACATCTGGTAGTCTACAATCGCTCTGCGTTGCTGGTAAACTCTGGATAACATGTTTAATGTTGAATTCCATCTTGTGGGCACGTCGCACAACAGTCGGTGAGCGGGCAGTTGTAGGTGGCGCTGAGCTGCCCTGAGATTGGCAGCATCTGTGGTAGACTTGCGGAAATGCGCACAGATGCGGCGCACCTTGGTGAGCAAATCAGACAGATTGGGGTATGTCTTGAGGAACCGCTGAACTATTAGATTGAACATGTGGGCCAGGCATGGCACATGTGTCAGTCTGCCGAGTTGCAGAGCCGCCACCAGGTTACGCCCGTTGTCACACACAACCATGCCTGGCTTGAGGTTCAGCGGTGCCAGCCACAGATCGGTCTGCGCCGTGATGCCCTGTAACAGCTCTTGGGCGGTGTGCCTTTTGTCACCTAAGCTCAGCAGTTTGAGCACCGCCTGCTGGCGCTTACCCATGGCACTGCTGCTGCGCCTAGAGCTACCGACTGAAGGCGCCGTGCCCACGGATAGTAATTCAGAGGAGGAGGGGTCGGAGGAGGAGGCATAGTACGTCTGAGAGACCGTGACCGAGGTAGGCCCCGCAATCCTCGGTGTGGGCAGTACATGAGCGGCCCCAGGGTCAGACTCGGTCCCAGCCTCCACCAAGTTAACCCAATGTGCCGTCAGTGAGATATAGTGTCCCTGCCCGGCAGCACTTGTCCACGTGTCCGTGGTTAGGTGGACCTTCTCAGAAACAGCGTTGGTCAGGGCACGGATGATGTTCTGTGACACGTGCTGGTGTAGGGATGAGACGGCACATCGGAAAAAATAGTGGCGGCTGGGGACCAAATACCGAGGGGTAGCCACCGCCATGAGATTGCGAAAGGCCTCGGTCTCTACCAGCCTATAGGGCAGCATCTCCAGGCTGAGCAATTTGGAGATGTGGACGTTAAGGGTTTGGGCATGTGGGTGGGTGGAACTGTATTTCCTCTTGCGCTCCATTGTCTGCTGTAAAGACAGCTGAACGCTGCGCTGGGACACATTGGTGGACGCTGTGGAGGATCGTGGAGGCGAAGGTGTGGTTTTCCGGTGGGAGGCGCTCGTGCCGGGGTCCTGGGCAGGGGGTTGACTAGCAGAGGCAGCGAGTGACACAGGGGAAGGAGCAGTGGTGTGACCTGCAGGAGGTGAACGGCCTTGGTTCCATTGAGTGGGGTGTTTAGCACTCATATGCCTGCGCATGCTGGTGGTGGTTAGGCTAGTAGTGGTGGCACCCCTGCTGATCCTGGTGTGGCACAGATTGCACACCACAGTCCGTCGGTCATCCTCACTTTCTTTAAAGAACCTCCAGACTTGCGAACATCTAGGCCTCGCCACGGGAGCTTCACTACGTGAAACAGTTGCTGCTGATGCACCAGCTTTGGCCCTGCTTCTCCCTCTGGCCACACCACTGACTCTTCCAACCTGTTCTGGTGCAGCACTCGCCTCCGCCTCAGAAGCACTGTCTTCACTCGGCTTATCAACCCAGCTTGGGTCAGTCACCTCGTCATCCTCCGATTCCTCAGTCTGCTCCCCCCTCTGACTTCCTGCAATTACAACAACTTCACCACTGTCTGACAACCGTGTCTCCTCATCTTCTGACACCTCTTTACACACTTCTTCCACTAAGTCAACATTGTCATCATCATCACCCACAGACTGCGACAGTTGGAAAACTTGGGCATCGGGAAAGAGGTCAGCAGCAACCTGAGAAGTGGTTTGTGACTCTGGGAAGGGTCCAGAAAACAGTTCCTCAGAGTATGCCGGATCGCATTCCAAATTTTCCTGGGAGGGGGCAGACTGGGGGGAAGGAGGTTGAGGTGGAGGAGCCAGAGGAGTGCTCCCTTGGGTAACGTGGGTGGACTGCGTGGAAGACTGACTGGTAGACAAATTACTTAAAGCATTGTCCGCAAGAATTGTTCCCCTGCTCCCTCATCAGCAGGTACTGTCTCACCCTGCCCAGGACCACGGCCTCTGCCCCTTGCAGTAATTGAATGTCCACACCCACGCCCTTGTCCTCGACCCTTAGCCCTGGGGTTCAACATTTTCTGTATATAAGTGTATTATATGTACAAAAAAAATGGGCCTGCTGTACTGAAACCCACAAACTTGTTCAATCTGAACAAGAAAATATATAGGTGGATAAGTTAGAGCTAAATTACGTATGTTATTACGTACCGTGCACTATGGAGCAATTACACTGAAACTATTAGATTAGGCAGACTTGGTCTGCTTAAGTGCAACCCAGACAAATGTCGCACAGAGATTTTTGTAATGTAGCTGTATCAGTGAGAGCAAAAGACCTTTTTTAATTACGTGACGTACAGTATAGGTCACCTGGACAGAAAATACGGATTGTGGTTTGTGGCGACTGGACAGCTGAACTGTGACACACACAGAATGGTTCCACACAGCTGTATGAAATGGATTTGTATCACTGAGATAAAACAACCAAAAAACTTTTTTTTTAAATTTTTTTTAATATATATATATATATTTTTTTAACGTGACGTGCAGAAACTATCAGAGAGCAAACTCAGTCCCTGCTGACTGTGGCTATTTTGACTGCAACCCAGACAAATGTCGCACAGAGATTTTTGTAATGTAGCTGTATCAGTGAGAGCAAAAGACCTTTTTTAATTACGTGACGTACAGAGTGTGTCACCTGGACAGAAAATACAGATTGTGCTTTGTATATAGGTGGATAAGTTAGAGCTAAATTACGTATGTTATTACGTACCGTGCAGTATGGAGCAATTACACTGAAACTATTAGATTAGGCAGACTTGGTCTGCTTAATTGCAACCCAGACAAATGTCGCACAGAGATTTTTCTAATGTAGCTGTATCAGTGAAAGCAAAAGACCGTATTTGATTGCGTGACGTACAATATGGGTCACCTAGACAGAAAATACGGATTGTGGTTTGTGGTGAGTGGACAGCTGAACTGTGACACACAGAATGGTTCCACACAGCTGTATGCAATGGATTTGTATCACTGAGATAAAACAATAAAAAAAAAAATTGTTCTATATGGCGATAGCTGCACTACTAGTGCCAGCCAGCCCAGCCAGGAGACAAAAAAAATTGTTTTGTAGCCCTTAGAAGGGCTTTTGGGTTCTTTCGATATCACTCCTGCCTAACAGAGAACTAAATCCAGGCCCTAACACTCTCCCTGAAACACAGCAGATCTGTCCCTAACCACATCCAGACAGCATCTGAGCCGAGCACCGCGGGCAGTCACTAGTATATTCCAGGGTCACCTGATCAGGCCAGCCAACCCCTGCTATCGACATGTAAGGGCCCCACGTGATACTGGGTGTACCGCAGAGTCTCCTGGCTTGTGATAGGCTGAATTTATAGCTGCCAAAAATTCAAAATGCGGTATATACTCGTCCGAGCAGCGAGCACTTACGAGTACCGTAATACTCGAACAAGCACCAGGCTCGGATGAGCATGCTCGCTCATTTCTAGTGCAGGGCTGTTTCTCGCTTTAGTGTTGCCAATGTATTAATATTATGTGATGTATGACAAATTTTTGTTAAATATTTTTGGGGTAACACAAGTTTCTACTTCTTTCACTACCTTGGTTTTGCAATTATTGTGATAACATGTCTGATTCACTAAACACTTGGAGAACATAATGTTTACACAGTCTAGTTATCAATAACATGTTGGGTGGCATGATCCTAGTGCTTGAAAATATTACATTTCTGTGAATAAGGGGTTTGTACTTACTGGACACCCATAATGGTTGGTCTTCTCATGGGCCTGGGGAAACTCCTCCCTGACTGTTGGAGCTACAAAAGATAAAACATAAATTTAGCTTATATTTTGAAGACAGAAGGTCCACCCATTACACTTTTTATTTTACCTACTTTCTACCTCTGGTAGTTGGAGTGGTAGTGTTGGAGGGGCAGGTGGGCTCCTCTCTGGCGGTTGTGGTGGAGGAGGGTGAGAGGGGCTCCTCTGTGGTGCTACAGCTGTCAAAAATAATTTAATGGCATTACATTCAACTCCAATGAACAGTTGTAACTTCTGATGTTGATACGTCTGAATAATTTGGGGCTGGATCCCATTCCTAACCACTAGTGCTCTTATATCACTGAAGCTGCACTCCCACGTAGCCTGGATTCAAAATCTAATATATAATGCTACGTGTATTTGGCACACAGGTACATCAGGTGTCCGGGAAGGTTTTAGAAAGGGTCTCAGCTCTCCAGGATGTACCGTTCCTGAGATATTCCCAAAAAATGCATTAGCCAATAGAAGCCTGGTCACATGACCCTTATCAGCCAATAGAAGGTCGCAGGCTGTTAGTCTCCATACACACAGCTTCACACCAAGTTTCCATAACAACTCAGCCATTTTTTTTCACTGGTGTTGGTCTGCATTAAAGGGGCAGAGTGCTGTGGATGACACTGTTAAAGGGGTATTCTGGTTACAATAACTATAACTTATGTTTTAGACCAGGGGTCCCCAAACGTTTTACACAGGGGGCCAGTTTACTGTCCCTCAGACCGTAGGAGGGCCGGACTATAAAAAAAAACTATGAACAAATCCCTATCAGCCCATTGTGCCCCCATCAGACCTCAGATCAGCCCATTGTGTCCCCATCAGACCCCAGATCAGCCCATTGTGCCCCCATCAGACCTCAAATCAGCCCATTGTACCCCATCAGACCTCAGATCAGCCCACTGTTCCCCCCTCAGACCTCAGATCAGCCCATTGTGCCCCCATCAGACCTCAGATCAGCGCACTGTGCCCCCATCAGACCTCATATCAGCCCATTGTGCCCCAATCAGACCTCAGATCAGCCCACTGTGCCCCTATCAGACCTCAGATAAACCCAATGTGCCCCAATCAGACCTCATATCAGCCCATTGTGCCCCCATAAGACCTCAGATCAGCCCATTGTGCCCCATCAGACCAGCCCACTGTGCCCCCATCAGACCTCAGATCAGCCCATTGTGCCTGATCAGACCTCAGATCAGCCCATTGTGCCCCCATCAGACCTCAGATCAGCCCATTGTGCCCCATCAGACCTCAGATCAGACCACTGTGCACCCATCAGACCTATGATCAGCCCACTGTTCCCCCATCAGACCTCAGATCAGCCCATTGTGCCCCCATCAGACCTCAGATCAGCGCACTGTGCCCCCATCAGACCTCAGATCAGCCCATTGTGCCCCCATCAGACCAGCCCACTGTGCCCCCATCAGACCTCAGATCAGCCCATTGTGCCTGATCAGACCTCAGAACAGCCCATTGTGCCCCCATCAGACCTCAGATCAGCCCATTGTTCCCCATCAGACCTCAGATCAGCCCACTGTGCACCCATCAGACCTATGATCAGCCCACTTTGCGCCCATCAGAATAAAATAAAAAACTCTCTTACCTCTCCTGCGCCGCAGCTCTGCTCCGGGTCCGGCGCTCGTCTGTCTTCTCTGCCCGTGCTGCACTGTCACCTGACTGTGTGCAGTGTCAGGTCACAGTGCGCGCACTACGTTCTGATGCTGTACGCAGTCAGGACAGTGCAGTGCCACCAGGAAAATACAGAAGTGCGGCAAGGGCCGGATAAATGGCCTCAGGGTGCTGCATGCGGCCCACGGGCTGTAGTTTGGGGACCCCTGTTTTAGACTAACTCATCATCAATCATATCCTAATATAATGTAAATGTCACATATTTACCATTCAGTAGTAATAAAAGATGTTTTCTTCCACTGCTACCCACTGTGTTTCCTCATAAATAACCATGGCATTGACCTGTAATTCAGGCCACCCTCAAAAGAAGGACTTAAAAGCCCCACCCCCAGTCCCCGCTAAGCCACGCCCCAACTCAGTCAGGCCACGCTCCCTTCGACTCCACAGACGACGGGGATTGAAAAAATGAAGGTAAAAATCAACTTCTGTCAGCTGCAGGGGGGGAGGGAGGGTGACTTTCTCCCTGCAGCTCATGCTCAGACTGCGCAGTGCTGCTGTCTGAGAGTGAGCTGTTCAAAAGGACATCCCTGTGTCCATCCAGGCCCTGCGCACGACGGAGAACAGGGTGTCTGAAAGCCGGACTGTCCAGCCTAAAACCGGACCTCTGTCCACCCTAGGGGCAGGCTGATGTTAGGGTGGCCAGATGTCTGGTTTTAGGCTGGACAGTCCGGTTTTCTGGCTCCATCCTCTGTTCGGCGCAGTGCCTGGACGGACGCAGGGATGTCCACCCTTTCAGTAGCTCACGCTCAGACAGCTTCTCCTCTGTGTCTTCACTGAGCCAGGGGGCGTGTCCTCATGTTTAAGGCTGTGGCTTTATGGGGACCGGGGGCGTGGCTTTGGCTTTCTGGGGTGAAGACAGTGACCACCCTAGTTGCTGTGGAGGTCACAGTTAAAGGGGAGGGCACTGTGGATGTTACTGTTAAGGGGCAGGCTGTTGTGCACTGTAGAGGTCACTCTCGATATCTTTTAATGACACACAATCAAACATTAAATGAAATAGATGAAATATACCCAGGCGAAGCCAGGTCCTTCTGCTAGTAAATTAAATATTTTTACACGTACTAGAAGCTGAAGGTACTGTAGGGGCCATTCGGGCACGTCGCTGATGGTGACGTTGGTGACATCGTTGATGTTGCTCGGCAACATAAATCCGTACACAATTGTTATGATGACCATTTTTAATACTAACACTGTATACTACTACGAACATATTATGGGTGAAAGGAGGGGCATATCCATTTTTTTTCTAAATGGGTATTTATCGCGATATGTATCGTTATCGCAATATATTTCTTAATATTGTTATCGTGGGAATATTTTCGCCCACGTAAACGTGCCACTGCCAACTAATGAAAACCATATAGAAGGACAATGTGGCTCACTGGCCTGGTATATATAATGCAATAAAGTACACTAACTCTTTAGCATGTTTTTACTTTTCAAATATTTCGCTACTCACCCTGACGTATCTCTGCGCGGATCTCAGTAAGCCGTTCTGGGCATTTGAATTGTAAAATCGGACCATTTCCACTGGATCTGGCCCAGGGTCAAAGCGATGGCACAAGCCTCGATTCACCTGCTGCTCTGTCTCCTTCTTGTGCTGGTTTGGGTGTCGGTGTGTGCCATTGTAATGCTGCCAGTCCATCATCTTGTCCACGTATTTAAGCTCTCCAGAGCTAAATGCTGATGAACGCCTGGATGCCATATTGAAAACTTCACTCTGCCTCTGAGGTGTGTACGCCTCGGCCTAGCATCGTGCGTGCGTATTACGCAATTGCGAGACAATAGTACGCTAAGGATTCGTACGCACTTTGTACGCTCATGCGTACGTATTCAGTTAAGTAGTGTACCTTTAACAACGCTGTTTGTTATTTGTGCGGGAATGTTCGCAGAACACCAGAATAACATATATTTTTTAACGCAACTTCGACCGAATAAATTTGTATTAAGAACGAATCTTTTTATAAATTTGTCAAATATTTGCCAAAGCGAATCTTTGAAGATTTGCTCATCTCTAATCTTGACTTCTCCAAAGCATTTGACACTGTACCACATAAAAGGTTAGTTTATAAAATGAGAATGCTTGGACTGGGAGAAGATGTGTCACAGGGCGCCGGTCTCCGCTGTGTGTTATGGAGCGAGGACGCAGGGAGCGTCCTCGCTCCCATGGTAACCAAGAGCTGGGAGGACCCGGCACGTTCTCTGCTGCCGCGCACCTGGCGTCCTCCCCACCCCCCTTAGATAACGAGCAGAGGGAGGACCCGGCGCGCTGTCAGGTTATGTGCAGCCGGCGTCCTCCCTCCCCCCTTAGGCAACGAGCAGGTAGAGGGTATTTGAATATTATAATTAGGGTCACGTGGCGCTAGACACATCACGTGACCCATCTGGAGGGCTATTTGAACAGGCAACCTGCTGACCACAGGTTGCCTGTGATTGGTCTATACCTCCAGTGCTTGTGCTTGTTTCCCAGATATTGACTACTGTGTTTTTGGACTTTGGCTTATGTATTTTGACTTAGTTTTTTCTCTCTTCCCTGGTTTTGGCGTGACATCCTGGTACGACTCTTGGCTTGCTGACCTTCCGATATTGTGTGTGTGTTCTGTCTTTGTTTGTTTATTTCTCCTTGTGTTCCCCTTCCCTTTACGTCCCAGCACTTATTCAGACTAGGGATTTCCACCCAGTTACGCGCCGTTGCCTAGGACGGGCCGTGTAAGTAGGCAGGGAGAGAGGTTGGGGCTCAAGACAGGGCTCACTATTCCCTCACGTGACAAGATGTCTGTATGTGGCTAAGTAACTGGCTCAGTGATAGAAAACAGAGGGTGGTTATTAACGGCACATACTCAGATTAGGTCACTGTTACTAGTGGGGTACCACAGGGGTCAGTATCTCTTCAATATATTTATTAATGATCTTGTAAAAGACTTGCACAGTAAAATATCAATTTTTGCAGATCACACTAAACTGTGTAAAGTAATTACCACAGAAAAGGACAGTACACTGCTACAGAGGGATTTGGATAGACGGGAGGCTTGGGCAGAAGAGTGGCAGATGAGGTTTAACACTGACAAATGTAAGGTTATGCACATGGGAAGGAATAATGCAAGTCACCCGTACATACTAAATGGTAAAACACTGGGTAACACTGACATGGAAAAGGAATTTTAATGGACAACACACTTAACTGTAGAAACCAGTGTCAGACAGCTGGTGTCAAGGCCAATAAGATAATGGGTTGCATCAAAAGAGGCATAGATGTATGTGATAAGAACATAGGGGGTCATTTATTAAGACCAGCTTTTTAGGCGTTGGTCTTAATAACCCCTATATCTGGTGATGGATCCACCAAAGTTATGAATAGGCGCCGGCTTCTACATAACTTTGGCTCATCCAGCCCAGTCTAAAAGTAAGCCAGCTTCCTTGTGAGGTGCAGCAATCTGCATGAGAAATATGCCTAATATAGGCGTATTTCTGGATAATAAATGACACCCATAGTCCTGCCACTTTACAAATCACTAGTCAGACCACACATGGAGTACTGTGTACAGTTCTGGGCTCCTGTGAACAAGACAGATATTGCAGACCTGGAGACGGGAGAGAAGACAGCAACTAAAAAAATGTTCCCCTTAAATGAAGAAACTTGGCTTCTACTTCAGGGGGCCTTCCTCTGGTCCAACTTGCAGGATAACAGGCTGAACTGGATGGACAGATGTCTTTTTTCAGCCTTACAAACTATGTTACTATGTTATAATAACCTACATTTTACAGTTGTTATTACATTTGTAAGACACCTAGAACCCCTTGAAATTTCTTCTGTATGAAATCCAGTACAGCTTTAGGGCTCATGCACACAAACATGTGCCAGCTATACCCGTATAGCAACCCTCTAACAACTGGTCCACAATATAAGGGCACCTGCTGTATGCAGACTGTATCACGGATGTGGACCCATTCACTTTAGGAGGCATGGAGTGGAAGGCCATGGAAACACTACAGACTGCTTCTGTGGCATTTTGGTCCGTAGTTCTGCACTGCAAAAAAATACAACATGCTTCATTTTATGTGGTGCAGACGAATCGTGAACCCATTGAATGGGTCTGCATTTGCTAGCGCAGGCCACACGGGAGGTGACCGCGCAATCACTGAATGGATTTTGAGATTGTGGCTGCCAGACTACTAGGCATTCCAGACCACCAGGTCTTAGTCCAATTGACATTTATAGTTGTGTATTAAATTTGTTTAGTCTCTATGATTTATTTTTCAGATTGCTGGATAATTTCTGCGATTTACCATATGCTATCTACATCTGTTTCTGTACATAGTCATCTCTTAATGTTTTTTTCTTCGTCGTTTCAAAGTCAAAGCTGGGGAGAACTCTTTTTTAATGTCACTCATGCTGATTAAATTACCATTGTCATTTAGAAATAAAATGTTAGCAAACAGCAGCATTTATTGCTACTGTACAGCGCACTTCACAGGCAGTCAGTCTGAAATAAAAAAAATTAAACATCTGGTGAGTTTAAACCTCCTGGCTTCGTGCAGTGAGTACCATTGTTTAAGAAAATCCTGCCAAACTCTGTGGGTTCAAGCTGAGGAAGGGGAATTTCAGAGATTTCATTTGATTGATTTAGAGGGAGAATGTCAAACTTTGTGCCTTATTAAACCTCATTTTTTTTCCCACAAGACTAATGTTTTATGTGCTTGTTTGATTTTATCATACTATCTACAACTTTGATTCAACCCCGTGCATACTATATAATGAAAATGTATGCACATCCATATCAATCTACTAGGGAACATGATTGTATACACTAATCGAAAGAGGCAGGCTGCTGCGCTAATGTTTTGTGTGAAGTTTCAAACATGACAGTCTCCAACATGCTGTAACCAATATAAAGCAGTCAGAACAATAAAAATTGTCTGTAATGAATTTCTCTAGACACAATCGAGATACCTATTAGCACCACATTCTACTGATACAACCGATACAGGACCAATGATTATAGTAGAAACCAGTGTCAGACAGCTGTTGCCAAGGCCAATAAGATAATGGGTTGCATCAAAAGAGGCATAGATGCCTGTGATGAGAACATAGTCCTGCCACTTTACAAATCACTAGTCAGACCACACATGGAGTACTGTGTACAGTTCTGGGCTTCTGTGAACAAGGCAGACATAGCAGAGCTGGAGAGCGTTCAGAGGAGGGTAACTAAAGTAATAACTGGAATGGGTGGACTAAAGGACCCAGAAAGATTATCAAAATTAGGGTTATTCACTTTAGAAAAAAGACGACTGAGGGGAGATCTAATAACTATGTATAAATATATCAGGGGTCAGTACAGAGATCTCTCATTATCTATTTATCCCCAGGACTGTGATGAGGTGTCATCCTCTGTGTCTGGAGGAAAGAAGGTTTCTACACAAACATAGAAGAGGCTTCTTTAAGGTAAGAGCAGTAAGACTATTGAACTCTCTGCCTGAGGAGGTGGTGATGATAAGTTCACTAAAAGAGTTCAAGAGGGGCCTGGATGTATTTCTGGAGTGTAATAATATTACAGGTTATAGTTACTAGAGATGGGTCGTTGATCCAGGGAGTTATTCTGATTGGCTGATTGGAGTCGGGAAGTAATTTTTCCCCCTAAAGTGGGGAAAATTGGCTTCTACCTCACAGGGTTTTTTGCCTTTCTCTGGATCAACTTGCCGGATAACAGGCCGAACTGGATGGACAGATGTCTTTTTTCAGCCTTATAAACTATGTTACTATGCTACTAGACATATAATGGAAGAGATAGGGAGGAAAACCTAATGTCCCAAAATTACAAACCAGAAAACTATGCCTAACTGCATATAGCTGCTAGATTTATCAATATATTACTGCTACTTTTCTGGTGTCAATGCATTCAGAAATATCATGATGATGTTGTTTGTGTCAAACACCATATTTGTGAAGTCCCTGTGTGACGCTTCTTACAGCAAAGGTGTCAAGGAAAGTTGGTAAGGCTTCCATGGTTACCATGGATTACTGGTCTGACATAGCTCCCCCCCCCATGTAAGATTAGTCAACAGACGGTTCCCCTTGTTGATTCATCTTTCACACTCTGCCCTACAGAAGAGATCAGTCCACCATTCATATAGTGCTCCAGTAATAAAGTGATAGGAACAGGGGCGTAGCTAAAGGGCCCTGGTGCAGGAGTTCAGCTTGGGCTCTCCTTCCCTCAGTGCTTTGTGTGTCTTCTTATGCGGCACAAGGGTCTTTGGGCCCCCTCAGGCTCCTGGGCCGGTAGCAACTGCTACCTCTGCACCCCCTATAGCTATGTCCCTGGATAGGAATGTCTTCACTTGGGATCCTCCACTTACAGATCCTAATGTAACCATAATTCTCCCCATAATTATTCTTAAAAGAAAGAAAATCTGTCAATACTTCATAACGTTGGAAAATATAAAAACATTGATGTTGGTGTTTGTAATGGATAACAGTGAATAACAGTGACAGCGTTATGTCACTGTTATCCATTACATTCCAGTACTGTAAGGGTTACATAGCATCATAAATCACTAGGGTTTTTGCAGTGTTTTTTGCTGTAAAAAAACACCTGCTCCATATGTTAGCTAAAGGTCTATAGGAAATGCAGGGCACAAAAGTGTCCTTCTGTATAAGGGAAGAATGCCATCAAGAAAAACGCTAGCAGTGAAAAAATGCCAGAAAAAAAGCAAAAATGCAGATGCCAAAAAGAGCAAAAAAAGAAAAAACAACCTAAATATTTGCACTTTTTCTGACATTTTTTATAGGTAAAAAGAACCACAACAGAGCCAAATTAATTTAATTTGTAAGGACCTTAGTCATTCCAAAAATATTGGATTATTAAGCTAAAGGAAGCCGGGGGCTATATGCTATGGTACCAGTTGTAGTGCAAATCTGTATTTACAGTGCTAGTAAATAATACTTAATCCCAAAATAGATTATAAATCCACTCTAAAAACTGTATCAGAGCAATTTTCTTATCATTTTGCATATCCAACGTATCTGGAAACAAATGCAGCCCACTGGATTAGCCAACTTTTATTTTAGTTGTGCTGGGACAATAGATTTTCTTCTAGCTGACTCAATTAGAAATCACACAATGCAAAGCAAACAGAAATGCCTGCAAACTAATGTGTTTATAATGCTCACTTCACCTTCAAATGACATGCATTCTTCAATGCAAACCCTTGAGTACATGTTCCGTAATGGTTTCATTATATACAGTATGTATTAAATGCCATTAACAGTGAGACCATCTGTGCTTCATGAAGTGAAAGAAACAACGCAAAAAACAGGAGCGCGATAATTGCTAAATATTCAGAAATTTTATTTTATGTGATTGCTTTCTAATGTTTGTTCGTATTTTCATAGAAAACTGTTTTACTGCTGTATTTTCTATTATATGCTGTAGCATACTTGTCTGAACAGAAAAGCTTCACAGAATGCATTGCATTCCTATTGATCTAATATAAACATGTATAACAAATTCATTAAGATGTGCTTTAAATTATACAGTCAGAGATGAGTTTGACATTTTGCAAAGCAGTTGCAAAGTTTTACAGCCAGAAAATGTACTAAGCAAAAAGGTCTTCTTATTTGACAAGCTTTTAATCATTTGCAATAGTAGCTGCAAATCAGTTCTATGTGTAGCAATTAGTTTTTATGCATAACAGCCATAACTAATTACAGCTACAGTAGTTAACACATCGCCTCAGCTACTGTGCACACGGTTAATGCCCATGAGGCAGCTTAGAATCTAAGGCTGGGTTACACATTTCTTTTCTGCTGTTTTTTTAAAGGCACATCAAAAAATGCATGCATTTTTACTGCCGTTGCATTTTTGTTACGTTCCACCTGTAAAAACTACATGTGCAATTACCATGTCTATTTAACATTAGAGATGAGCGAATCATCCAAAATTCGCTTCGCCGAATATTTCTGACAAGATTCGTACTTAAACAAATTTATTTGGTCGAATCTACGTTCAAAAAACAAACGTTGTTTTGCGAACATTCCTGCACAAATTACGAATGTACATTCAGCGTAGTTAAAAGTACGCCATACGTAAGGATTAGCATACAAAAGTGCGTACGAATCCTTAGAGTACTATTAACACACAAATGCGTCATACGCATGAGGCTAGGCTACGGCGTAACGTCTTTATGAGGTAGAAAAATAAGGTGCTCACTGCTAGCTATCCAGCTAAGTGCATAATTTACTAAAAACAGTGGACAATAAGTGCATAATAGGATACATACATTGCAGTACCAGAAAAAGAATACACTCAATGGGCAAAAGTGCTGAACCAGTAAAAACAGTGTAGCTAAAATACAGCAAAGACATAAGTATGCAAACATTTTAGTTCAATCAATTTCACATTTGCAAGCATAAAAGGCTCAGATATACGTTAGAGTCTCTCCTCGTGGCTCCTTAGCATGATAAAACACTGTCTGGAACACATAGTGCAAAATTCAATTGTAATCCACGTGAGGTAATATTGTAATCCAAACAGGTAACGTGTAATCCACATGGATAATAGAAAATAGCAGCAAATAGAGAACCCTTTTTGCAAAGGGGGCACCCAAATAACCTGAGAAGGGGGGAAAAAGGAAAATAGGCGAGCTTAGGCGCAACTGGGACTTTTCTGCAGAATGGGGGGAGTCCTGACTGACAGCCATATCCACTTCAGCTGGGTGAGAGTCAAACGGGGGCAATACATGCATATTAGAAAATAGCAGCACATAGAGAACCCTTTTTGCAAAGGGGGCACCCAAATAACCTGAGAAGGGGGAAAAGGAAAATAGGCGCGCTTAGGCGCAACTGGGACTTTTCTGCAGAATGGGGGGAGTCCTGACAGCCATGCCCTTCTGGGTGAGAGTCAAACAGGGCCAATACAACAACAATACATAAAAAGTGCCAACTAGCTCTCACCCATCAGGTGCAGTCCATGGTGTGGCTCCCACAGGTCCTCCTGAGGTGTCCATTACATCACCCAGCCAGTAGAATGGTTCCTCAAATGAGGGACCTGAAGTCCTCCTTGCTGGAACTGCTACTAAACGTCATCAGCGGATGCTCCTGCCTCTTGTAGGCCACGCTCGCTGCCGTAGTAGAACTCCAGTGCCCTCTTCTTCCGGAATTTGGACTTGACCGGGTCCGGGTTGTGGTGACGCTGGCGAGCGCTGCCGCCATTTGCGTTTTTCCGGATCCTCCTGCCGGGACAGCAGGGGTAAGGACTTCCGGCTGCAGCGGTTCTGGCAAGGTTGCATCCAGAGAAGTAGCCCCAGCTTCCCTGGCTGCTGCTGGCTTCATTTTCCACAGCAGCTGGTATTGGTGTATGACCGTGGATTGGAACGTAAACAATGTTGTCGTCAGCTGACCCAGCTGAAAGGACTGTGGTGGTGGTGCTGGCAGTCCAGGAATCAGAGGCTCCGCCTGTGGCTGTGGCTTTTCCCTGAATCAGAGGACGCCATCTGGGGACTCCTGAAGGCAGCGCAAGCGTCCTGGTGGTTCATCCGGCCACACTTCAGGTTCTGTTGTAGGTACCAGCGGCTTTGAAAGGAGGGTAACCCCGGTCATAAAGGGGCCTTTCAGGGACGCCATGGGGGTGTACTCCACCTGATCCCCTACGTATAGGCTGTGCCGAGGTTGTGGCAGGTATGGCCGTTTCACCTACCTGCGGCCCACAAAATACTCCTTTCCATCCTCATCGTCTGCCAGGAAGCCAGACCCTCTCTCAACGGCATTCCAATGCAGGATCTCCTGGCCTAGGGTGGTCCAGTACCTGGATGACCCAGTCCTCCACGGTGTTTTTATAGTCCCAGGGGGTCTGCGCATGGGCCGTCACTGATGGTGGCACAATCGGGTTCTGCCTTATGGAAGGTATTGTCGTGGATCTCCTCCTGGGCAGCGAAGTGGACGCTCCAGCCACCTCCGCCGCACGAGCCACAGCAGACGCTTCAGCCGCACCAGCCACAGTAGACGCACCAGCCGCCTCACGATGCGCAGCAATCTCAGCAGCTGATAAAGAAAACAAAGGCACTGAACCCCATGGGGTTCTCTTGATTTCAGACTGTGACACCCTGATGTCTGGAGCGGGCGGTGGTTCAGGCAACTGGTCCCCAAAGGCTATCTGGTTCCAGTTGGGACGCTCTTTAGCCATGCTTGCTACTTGCTCAGTGTTAAGCGCTGGTCTAAACTGGTTCAGACTTCAGAGGAGGGTGGAGTACTGAGGGAAGAGTCTTTACTCCCTATACGTGCAAAACAGTTAGATCCCGGTGGGCCGGGCTGGTTTTTTCCAGTTCTGAGGGGGGCGTATCTTCACTTTCCTGCTCTTGTGTGGGTGTATCGTCATTGTCCCGCCTCACGCAGAATGCGTACATTTCTTACATTTCATACGTGTCGTACGTATCGTTAGCGTGTTAAATTTTGCAAAGATTTACAAATGATACAAAGCGAATCCAAAGAAATTCGGATTCGCTTCGCAGCTGAAAATTTCCAAGATTCGATACAAATCTACGAAGCGGCGAATAGATTCGCTCATCTCTATTTAACATGTCGTACCTGAAAAACTACAATAATGGTTAAAAAAATGTTGTTCTGATGTGTTTTTAAAAAGCAACATAACAACAGATAAACCCAGCTTTAGGGCTCATGCACATGAACCTATTATCTTTCCATTTTTTACTGGTCCGTATGTGGAACCATTCATCTCAAAGGGGCAGTCTGTTCTGCAAAAAAAAATTGAAAATGTCCTATTCTTGTCCCTTTTGCAGACAAGGTCAGACATTGTTAAAATGGATCTGCAAAATAAAGAGATGCAACACGGACGTCATGTGGATGTCATCTGTTTTTTTTGCAGATCTGTGTTTTGCGAACCGCACAAAACATACAGTTGTGTGCAAATTAATAACAAATGCTGTTTTTGAAAATGAAGGGGCACATTTATTAAGACCGATGTTTTAGACACCGGTGTTAATAAAGGCCCATAGCTGGTGGTGGTTCGCTGAAGTTATGAAGACATGCAGGCCTCTCCATAACTTTGTCACATCCAAAGTCATTGCTAAATGTAAGACAGATTCCAAGCTGTCTTACGGTACATCTAGACCATTTTCTACACCTAAAACCGGCGTAGAAAATGGTGAATGAGACAGGTCTACCAGCCCATCCCCTTCCCCGCCAATGCCACGCCCACAATTTTAGTCCTGACATGAGCAAAGTTGCAAATATCCATCTGCGTCTGAAATATGCCTAATTCAGATGTATTTCAGCTTAGTAAATGACCCTAGAAGTTTTACAATTTAGGTCCACAGGGGACATAAATTGAGCAGGAGAAAAATCCACCATATAAAAATTTGATATGTTTTTGTCATGGTTTACCTAGATTTGCAGTTCTCCTTGACAAATATCCACAGATAGACATAGGTCCACTCAAACCAGTTAGCCAAGGGCTTTCCAATCTGCATCAACATCCTTCAAAATAATAATTTATGGAAATAGTTATAATTTTGCAATGTATTTATCTTACCTTTATTGCTCCTATCTTCAGTTCTGGGCTGTGATCATATGACCATGTCCATGCAGCTCTTTCCTATTTCCTGTGATGTTATGTCCATACAGGGACAGTGATAGGGGAGTGTCTATGTAACTAGCTGGGTGGGAAGAGCTATAAAGTGCTACATACATAGATGGAAACAAACCACAGTGATTTGTTTACATGGTGAAAATGGGTCAGGAGAACTCAAATTGAAGAAAAGCATGGGTGTACAGTGTCCCCAAAATAGCAAGTCCAACATCATTAACCTGAAACAAATCACTGTTTTGGGAGAAGTGGTATTTCTACACAGCAAATAATTTACTTGTAAGTGTAGACGAGTAATAGAAAAAAAAACAGACCCAACAATTAGGACATGCATGCCACTCATTCTGAGTAATTGAATAATTAATGAAAAAGTCTTGTTCAAAAATAATAGCGGTGAGGAGGTAAATTGGTGAAGTTATTCATTCTGTGGAATACAGTGTTAAATGTTGCACTTGTTGGTTATAGTGTATTTTCTTCTGAAATACTGAGAAAATGGTTTGTTCCAGACATTGTTCTGATAAAGAACATACTTTGATTAAAAAGTTGATTTTAAAGGAAAAAACATATAGAGAAGTGCAGCAAATTATAGGCTGCTCAGCTAAAAATATCTTAAATTCTTGAAGTGGCAACCAAATCTGAAAGATACAGAAAGAAGCAGGGAACTATTGTTCAAATAGATCAAAGAATAGCCAAAATGGCAAAGGCTTAGCCAATGATTACCTCCAGAAAGACCAAGAAGATCAAAAGTTACCACTGATTACTGCTACAATCAGAAGATGATTAAGTGAAGCCAAGTTACCATCAAGAACTCCCATAAAGTTCAATCATTGGAAAAAAGACATGTCCTGAATACGTATGTTTGCCAAGGAACACATTGACTGGGCCAAAGAGAAATGGAGCAACATTTTGTGGACTGATAAAAGCAAAATTGTTCTTTTTTGGGTCTAGTGTCAACAAACAGTATGTCAGATGACCTCCAAGCTCTGAATTCAAGTCACAGTACATAGATGACCAGTTCCTGGCCACAATCCCATAGATAACTTGTGGGGTGACATCAACAATGTCGTTTTTGAGGCAAAACCCAAAAATGCAGAAGAACTGTGGAATGTAGTCCAATCATCCTGGATTGAAATACCTGTCCAGAGGAGCCAGACGTTGGTCGCCTCTACGCAACACAAAGTTTTCAAGCAGTTCTCAGAAACAATGGTTATGCCATTAATTATTAGTTCAGTAATTCAAAATAAAGTAACATTTCAGTCATTTTTTTTTCAGTTTATACATAAAATGTTTCTATTTTTTAAGAAAAATGCTGGTACTGCTATTTTTTTGAACATCCTAATATTGTTTTTTCTTTACTTTCTGGACAAACTGGAGAAATTTTGTTATTGAATTGATTTGGAATGTGTAGTATTTCCAGTGAATTGCATTTATGGAAATAAAAGTTATAATGTGTATATCTGTTAAAAACTAAAGTAATCCTGGATAACCCCTCTGATCCACATGTGCCCACCTGCTACAGATTCCATATGGAAACCTTAGCATAAACTGACAAATAGATTTTTTGTAGTTTATTAAAATCAGAATTTTATTTTAAACATTTTTATGTAGATTTCAGCAGAAAAAAATGTAACAAAATTGATGTAAAAAAGATGTGCAAACATAATCAAAAGGTGAAATCCCCAGTAAAAAGTTAAAATTTGTAACATAAACTGACATGCTACAGATTTAAAGGAAACCTGTCAGGCCTGTTTTTGCCTTCCAAACCAAGCAGAAGACCTTTATGGCATCATTATGTGGTTCCTGATGCAGTTCTTATATTCTTTTTCTTAATGTACTACAAAATAATCTTTATTCTCCTCTCCCATCGTATACTAATGAGCCATTTGAAGTCAAGGAGGCCGGCAACTACTGTCAGCGCTGGTGCAATGCATGATGTGAACCGATAGCAGCCACACTGAATCCTGACTCATTCATTTCAATGGGTCTGTGTACATGAGTTTGCATCAGTTCTGCATTTCATGAAAAATGCAGCATGTTCTATATTCTGCGTTTTTCACTGATGGTTGCTAAGAGATGTTGTTTGTAAACCTTCAGGTTTTTATCACGCGCGTGAAAAACGTATCAAAACTTATTGTACCCGCGCAGAAAAAACTGAAAAACTGAACGCAATCACAGACTAAACTGACTAAACTTACTTGCTAAATGGTGTGTTTCCCTGAACGCACCCTGAATGCATCCTGAGCAAATCCACAACACTCGTGTGAAAGAGGCCTTAAAGTCAAGCTAACTCCACCTAAATCCTTCCCCTTCTACTTTGATGTTTTCAGTGCTGATAACATAATGCCCTGGCCCTCCTGAGATCTCATCAGGCCTCTCAATATTTCACATATGTGCTGCTGTGTAGTGCTGTCACGTAGCTGTAATGCATGTGCCAAACCCCAAGAACGTGCTTGAGAACTGAAGGAACTGGCTTTTTTTTGAGTGACTGGTTTGAAGCCATTTTTGCAACAAACTTAATAAATGTTGCATGCCATTGGTCACATTTGTTGCACCAAAATACCTTTGGATTATGGGGGACATTTATCATTTGCAGTTGTTTTTGTGTCATAAACCTATTTTTAGTTTGTGTGCCCACTCCAAATTTCTAAACTGGTGCATCTGAATAATATATTTGGTGTGAGTGTAATGTGGTTTTTATGTGTAAAAGTACACCAGAGGTTTGCCTGGTGTAGGTTGTGAGCCATAATCCAAGTCTAATCTCATTTTTACTTCTGAAACATAGACCACTTTGAAAAGTGGCGAATATCACAAAATTTCGCAAACATCAACCAAATGTCACAGCAAATGGTGCAGTTGCCATGACTTGCATGACATGAGTGAAGTTTTCAAAAATTTGATTTGGGCGTTTCCCCAAAATTTGCTGTATGTTACATCAGCTATGTCCCAGGCTGAAGGAAGGGTTTATGTCGGTGTACATCACTGTGCTTTGCAGCAGCATGCATAGCTAGTTTCTTTGGTAGTGAAACAGTTACTGTGTGTCAGTATTACAGACAGGCAGGCAGGCGACGGGTGTCACTATTAAGCTCAGTTCACACTTCTCTTATTTGGGCAG
The DNA here is from genome assembly GCA_900303285.1 of Rhinella marina. Classification (NCBI taxonomy): domain Eukaryota; kingdom Metazoa; phylum Chordata; class Amphibia; order Anura; family Bufonidae; genus Rhinella; species Rhinella marina. The sequence continues at coordinate 36,112 of ONZH01010925.1, read as the reverse complement.
TTATTTATTGGTCAAAAACACAGAACAGGTATAGATTTTTTCATAATACCTTATCTGAGAGTAGGATTGACTCCTCATTTTGGTTCGCCATACAGTAACTGCTGGAATTAACTGACCAAATAACTGAAGTGTTAACTCAGCCTTACAGGTCAATGTTAGCATCAGGTATAATGTACTTAACCGTGCAGTGGTCCAATATTCTGCTACAGAGTGAAAGAGCTGTCTCATCTTACACCGTCTTCTGATTCCAAATAGATTGCTAGATAACTATTTCTATTAGCCAATGATAGAAGTGGTGGCCCCATGACAGAGTGGGGAGGGTGTCAGCAGTAAGTTGGTGTTGACTTCACTGTTTATTTTTCCCTTCTTCTGATCTATCAGAAGAACAAATCAAAAACAAAACAAACAAACAAAAAAAAATGAATCCTGTATTTGAGCATCTGCCTTCACACGGTCAGTATTTGGTCATTAATTGAACAGTATTGGTAAGGTAAACACGTGATGGCAATATTTTCATGTCTTCTGCGTTTTGGACCCAATCGTGATCAAATCCTGATGTAAATATTGACCGTGTAATAGAGGCCTTATGAATGCTCCAAACACAGGATCCATTGTGTTTTTCATTTTTCGGTTCTCCTGACAAATCAGGAGAAGGGTGGAGTTCCAACATGTGGAAACATCGCATATCAGACAATGTTGGGGAACACTATTCAGCCTTTGCAGCTCAAGGAGGACATGTTTTGCACGGTAAGATTGGCTAAAGTGCATGCACTGTTCTTGGACATTTTCCAGACATCTTGCAGTTGAGTGGAAGACTTCAGGAACCAGGTTACAACCAGTTTAAAGACATGCACCATGCAGGGTGCATAGGTCAGCCCTTCTTGACGCAGCGCTGGCACAATGTTCTTCCTGATATCGATGACTATGGTTCCGATCTTCGGTTGGTGAGGAGACAGCCAGGATTTGGTTTCTTGATGAAGGACGCGGAACAGTTCCTCCCTGGTGTGAGTTCACCCAGGCTGGCCAGGTGCAGAACAACATGACACCACCGTGCTCTGCATAGGTGGTATGCTGGAGGACCAATCAGAACTGTGCCTAGAATGGTGGCTGAGAACAAGGTGGAGGATGATGAGGCAGAGGAGGACATCATTGCCAGAATCATAGCATGAGAACGTGGAGTCAGCAATGCCATCACCTGGCCAAGTTGCTGGTGTGCTTCAGCAGGAACCACATTTACCCAATAGGCCATAAAGGACAGTGTGTAAAAACTATCTCTATGATAATCCTACACTATCCCTGCAGTTTTACTATCCAATATTCCACAATTAAAGGCTTCTTAAACACTGTCCCTAGGATTTTTCACATCTTTCCCTATGCTCACATCACTGTGAAATGGCAGAGACCACGCGGGATGAGGCTCTTAAAGAGCTGTGACATCACAAGGGAGGGCTATCTGCTGACTGGATGGCTGCATAGCATTATGGGTCATATCACAATCCCTGGCTTCTTACTTTCACTTTTTAACACTTTTTAACACGTGTAGCTGCTGTTTTAGGAAAAATAAATGTGTTCACATGAAGCACAAGGAAATTCATTGCGAATAAAATTTTTCCTAAACTTCCGATCGAATTCCACTTTGTATGCTTTGATTTGCTCAAAACTTCCCTGGCCTTCACGGTACCTAAATATTAATCCTTCAGAGCATCTATCAGAAAAGGTAGAACAGACTGGCCAGAATATGACAGTACCTCTATCTAATTTGGATCACTTCTCCATCTAGGACAAGTTATCCTGTTTGTATGGGCCAATACTTCTGCAGAATGATTTCAACAACTAGTGGAGTACGGTATATGCCATGACAAACCGCTGCACTTCTGAAAGGCCAAAGGAGGTCCAATACAATACTAGATGGCTATCTCTCATAAAGCTACCATTCATTGTACGATATGCATATACAGTATGAACTTAACAATATTTGTCCCATTGATCTAGATCTATGAAGATGAATATTGTAAGCACAAGCAATGCAGACAATGCTTTCCTGGTATCTGAAGACTGGAAAACAAAGCACATGAGATAATGAAATACCTGACAACACTTGTCAGTGTTAAGCATAGTTTGAGTACATTGCTTGCAAGCGCAGTCATTTTCTACTCAGGGATGATTTTTTGTTATAATGATAATCAAAATAACCAATCACAAAGACCTCAGAACTGCTGGAAGGATGTCAGAATGCGTTCCCTTCTACTTTCTCTATTCCTGACAAGTATCAAAACCTCACAGTAGCTGTGATCTTCTAAATCCATCTGGCAGCAGAGCCAGATGTCCCTGCACATTGTAATCCTGCATATCATTACAGATGTTGTATTTTCATTCATATCACCATATAATAACAAATAAGGAGGAGATAAAATGCAAATTGCATTTGAACACGATCCATTACTATACACCTCCTTTACATTTTTTACTATAAAACCCTTCCAACCTAACCCTACTACACCTCCCTAACCAAGGGGAAAAAATACATATTTTCTGCCCCACATACCTCAACCATGGCTAACATATCTGTTCATCTGTTCCTTACTGTGGTCTTGTTGCAAATAATTATTATTTTTTCTACTTACCTATTATATTCTACTACCTCCAGCAATTCTTTCTTAGATGGTATTTCAAGATTTATCCAATATTGACTTGAAATATGTATATTCCTTATTAGAAAAACCCAAATTTCCTGAGTATATCTAAGTAGATCTGTCAGGATTAGGGATGAGCGAACTTTTGAAAAGTTCGGTTCGGCGAACTTTCGTGAAATTCGGATTCGTACGAACCGAACCTAAAACGAACCTTGCTATAACGGCTGAATAATTGCAGCTACAATAGTGGGAGCTTGATACGGTATAGTTTCGTTTAGTTGCAGTTGCTATTACAATGAAAAAAGTGGAAAAAATCAAAGTGCAAAAATAGTCGTCGACAGCCAGGTCGACAACATTTGACAGCATTGAAGATGTCTGCTGGAGCAGTGCATGTCATGCCAGAGCACCAAAAACACAAGGTAGATAGTGGCACCAGCCCAAGAGTAGGCTGCGTTGAAGTCAATGCGGTCTCAGTGACATCACAGGTCAGACGACAGACAGGCGTACCATTTAATTAGACCTTGTGCACCCCAGAACAGGTACACATTAGCCAAGGTGTAAGTGATTGCACGAGACATAGGACACAAAGTGCAAGTTGGCAACACCGGCAGCATTGCCTTGGACCCAGTAGGGTGGAAAACAGACATTTGACAGTGGAACCAGCAGCAGTAATAGTACTGTATTGGACCCAGTACGGTTGAGAACAGACAATTGACGGAGGAGGAGGCGGCAGCACTTGATTGCACCCAGGCCAGTATGGTTGAGAACAGACAATTGACGGAGGAGGAGGCGGCAGCACTTGATTGCATCCAGGCCAGTATGGTTGAGAACAGACAATTGACGGAGGAGGAGGAGGCGGCAGCACTTCATTGCACCCAGGCCAGTATGGTTGAGAACAGACAATTGACGTAGGAGGAGGCGGCAGCACTTGATAGCACCCAGGCCAGTATAGTTGAGAAGAGACAATTGACGGAGGAGGAGGAGGCGGCAGCACTTGATTGCACCCAGGCCAGTATAGTTGAGAAGAGACAATTGACGTAGGAGGAGGCGGCAGCACTTGATTGCACCAAGGCCAGTATGGTTGAGAACAGACAATTGAAGGAGGAGGAGGCAGCAGCACTTGATTGCATCCAGGCCAGTATGGTTGAGAAGAGACAATTGACGAAGGAGGAGGAGGCGGCAGCACTTGATTGCACCCAGGCCATTATAGTTGAGAAGAGACAATTGACGAAGGAGGAGGAGGCGGCAGCACTTGATTGCACCCAGGCCAGTATAGTTGAGAAGAGACAATTGACGTAGGAGGAGGCGGCAGCACTTGATTGCACCCAGGCCAGTATGGTTGAGAACAGACAATTGACAGAGGAGGAGGCGGCAGCACTTGATTGCATCCAGGCCAGTATGGTTGAGAACAGACAATTGACAGAGGAGGAGGCGGCAGCACTTGATTGCATCCAGGCCAGTATGGTTGAGAACAGACAATTGACGGAGGAGGAGGCGGCAGCACTTGATTGCACCCAGGCCATTATAGTTGAGAAGAGACAATTGACGAAGGAGGAGGAGGCGGCAGCACTTGATTGCACCCAGGCCAGTATAGTTGAGAAGAGACAATTGACGTAGGAGGAGGCGGCAGCACTTGATTGCACCCAGGCCAGTATGGTTGAGAACAGACAATTGACAGAGGAGGAGGCGGCAGCACTTGATTGCATCCAGGCCAGTATGGTTGAGAACAGACAATTGACGGAGGAGAAGGAGGCGGCAGCACTTGATTGCACCCAGGCCAGTATGGTTGAGAACAGACAATTGACGGAGGAGGCGGCAGCACTTGTATAGCACCCAGGCCAGTATAGTTGAGAACAGACAATTGACGGAGGAGGAGGAGGCGGCAGCACTTGTATAGCACCCAGGCCAGTATAGTTGAGAACAGACAATTGACGGAGGAGGAGGAGGCGGCAGCACTTGATTGCACCCAGGCCAGTATGGTTAAGAACAGACAATTGACGGAGGAGGAGGCGGCAGCACTTGATTGCATCCAGGCCAGTATGGTTGAGAACAGACAATTGATGGAGGAGGAGGAGGTGGCAGCACTTGATTGCACCCAGGCCAGTATGGTTGAGAAGAGACAATTGACGGAGGAGGAGGCGGAAGCACTTGATAACACCCAGGCCAGTATAGTTGAGAAGAGACAATTGACGGAGGAGGAGGAGGAGGCGGCAGCACTTGATTGCACCCAGGCCAGTATAGTTGAGAAGAGACAATTGACGGAGGAGGAGGCGGCAGCATTTGTATAGCACCCAGTCCAGTATAGTTGAGAAGAGACAATTGACGGAGGAGGAGGCGGCAGCACTTGTATAGCACTCAGGCCAGTATAGTTGAGAAGAGACAATTGACGGAGGAGGAGGAGGCGGCAGCACTTGTATAGCACCCAGCCCAGTATAGTTGAGAAGAGACAATTGACGGAGGAGGAGGAGGCGGCAGCACTTGTATAGCACCCAGGCCAGTATAGTTGAGAAGAGACAATTGACGGAGGAGGAGGAGGCGGCAGCACTTGTATAGCACCCAGGCCAGTATAGTTGAGAACAGACAATTGACGGAGGAGGAGGTGGTAACACTTGTACAGCACCCAGGCCAGTATAGTTGAGAAGAGACAATTGACGGAGGAGGAGGAGGCGGCAGCACTTGTATAGCACCCAGTCCAGTATAGTTGAGAAGAGACAATTGACGGAGGAGGAGGCGGCAGCACTTGTATAGCACCCAGGCCAGTATAGTTGAGAAGAGACAATTGACGGAGGAGGAGGGGGCAGCACTTGTATAGCACCCAGGCCAGTATAGTTGAGAAGAGACAATTGACGGAGGAGGAGGCGGCAGCACTTGTATAGCACCCAGTCCAGTATAGTTGAGAAGAGACAATTGACGGAGGAGGAGGCAGCAGCACTTGTATAGCACCCAGGCCAGTATAGTTGAGAAGAGACAATTGACGGAGGAGGAGGCGGCAGCACTTGATAGCACCCAGGCCAGTATAGTTGAGAAGAGACAAGTTGAGGAGGCAGCTTCAGCAGCTCTTGATTGCACCCAGTATGTTTCCAAATAGACAATTGACGGTGGGGGCATTAGTAGGAGCAGTATTCTTTTGGACCCAGAAGGGCCTAGTACAGAGAACTGAAGTTGGAAGCTAAGAATATGCACGCTTGTAAAAATCAGTTTTTATACATGACAAAATGTTGATGTAGAGTTCAGCACAGGACAGTCAACCTTAAAAAAAACCCTGTAACATTACAGCTAGTCTAGTAGGATACGGATATTGTTAAATAGACAGCTAACCTCACCCACAGAATCCATGAGGTAAATAAAGGACATTTAAAAAGGCACAGATTCAAGAAGGCTTTACGCCAGTTCCATTATCCAAAAATACGTGTCCAATTTTCATGAAATGGACACCTCACTGGCACTCGCTTTACAAATTGACGCAACTACTCTGGTGTCAAACCTGTTGAATCTGGGCCTATAGCTGTTGGCGAGACATATATATATATCTTTGTTACACCAGTTTGATGTCCTAACCGAGTGCAGCGCCCAACCCAATGGATGTATGCTTTTGTGTTTTTTTAGTGCTGTCACCAGCTGGCTTAAAGGGAACCTGTCATCTCGGAACCCCCCCCGAACTAGAGTAAGCGTTGTATAGTGTAAGTGATGCTGAATCCGAATATGTAAGCTTTATCTTCATACTCACTTCCATTCTGACGCTGTGCTCCCACAAACCTGCAGTAAAATGCACTCACTGGACTCTTCTTTGAGTCCTCTCCATTATGTGAGTGAGCACCGGAGTCCACTGAGTGCATTTTACTGCAGGTTTGTGGGAGCACAGCGTCGGAATGGAAGTGAGTATGAAGAAAAAACTTACATATTCGAATTCAGCATCACTTACACTATACAACACTTACTCTAGTTCAGGGGGTGTTTCGGAGATGACAGGTTCCCTTTAAAGGATAAGTCCGGGCAATTTATAAGTTTCTGGTTCAAGTAAGGGCACAGAAAGTTATTAATTGCCTGGACTTATCTTTTAAAGTGGGTAGGGGGAAAACCCCTGATGGGGTATGGGAGTGACCTTCCCGCCCTCTCTTTGGTCACTCCCAAAAAACCTCACCCTATGGGTACCTTCACATGGGGCTGCGGGTCTGCTGAGTAAAATCCACAGGGCATTTTTATACCGTTCACCAAACGGCGTTCAGTACTATGGTGCCGTCCGGACATACGCAGTTCTGCACTGAACTGGGTATTTGCGTCCAGCCCCATAGTACTGGAGATGGCATAAAATCAGCCAACGATGCGCTGTGGACTTTAGGCAGCAGAGAACCCCAAAAAAGCATCCCATTGTAAAGGCACCCGTAAATAAGGCAAGTAAACCTGCCTTTCAGCAACTGTTTGTTGCTGTAACTAACTGTGGAGGTTTTTTATATCACAGTTGAAGGACAGCAGCCTCCGTGATATATACCCCATAGACAGCCTTATTCCACGTGTGACTGCATGAGAGGCGTGAAATCATTCGCACAGAGAAGAACCCCATCGGGATTTGCGGTGCGAGATTTTACTACTCTCATGATATCAACAAAATACCTCAAGAACAGTTAGTACCCGCTCACAAAACGGTGAGTAGTGTTCCTTGGCACGGGTGCCAGGGATAGAACCCCACGGCTATAGTTCACAAAAGGTGAAATCCCCACTTTGTGAAGCATAGTCATGGGGATTATTTTAGGGATGGTACTGTTCTTGGGGTATGGGTTGGACGGTGCACCGGTGTGAGGCATTAAGCTGGTGTGGAGATGTTAAATGGCCAACACACCATGGGCATTAAATTTGGAGATGGGGTTCTGTTTATTTAAATGTATCCGAATTAAGTAGGGAATTTTTAAGGTGATTTTGTTTAATTTGGGGTCTAAGGGGGGAACATTACTTAATAAGTTAAATTACGGATTTTTACGTTGGGCACATATTTGGGATATTAAGGTCAGTTTCTTGGACACACGGATTGCCATGCAAGACGGGTGACTGATGACTTAGTCATTCACATCAGGCAGGGGGGTGGTATAATCCGATGTAATCCAGGCACGATTCATCTTTACAAAAGTCAGCATCTCAACACTGTGGCAAGAGAGCCTCGTTCTTTGCGGTGTTATGATGTTACCCGCCACACTGAACACCCTCTCTGACGCAACACTACTGGCTGGGCAGGACAGTAGAGCCAAAGAAAACTCTGCCAGTTGAGGCCAAATGTCAAGTTTCTCTGCCCAGTACTGCACGGGGTCGGTGACACTCTGGGGCAGGGTACAATCCAGGTAGGCAGTGACCTGGTGGGTGAGCTCATGCTGGTCCACGCCATGAGTCCGGTGTTGTGTCCCCTCTTCAGCAGCTGGCTGCATGAAATCACTCATCAGCGATTGGAGGCTGTAGCGACTTCTCACGCCTCCACTAGTGGTGGTGGTAGTGGAGCGCGCTGGTTCCCCCCGAGCGGATGTTGTCTGGGAACCTGGCTGGTCTCACTGGTAAGTTGAGACCAACTGACTGGTGAGTAGGTCCCGGTAGTACCCCAGTTTTGCCTCCCTGTCTGATGGCGTAAAAAATTCTGCCATTTTGCGGCGGAAGCGAGGGTCCACCAGGGTGGCCAGCCAGTATTGGTCCCTCTGGCGGATGTCCACAATCCGGCTGTCACTCCTGAGACACTCCCGCAGGCACCTTGCCATCTGCACCAAGGACAATGAGCGCCTCTCCTCTCCACTGTCCTCGATATAGTTCCAGGGTCTGCTGGGGTCTTCCTCCGCTTCCTGTACCACCTCATCCTCCATCTCCTCCTGTGATTGAGAGGCAGAGAAGCCAGGTGGCGGTGTGTGGAATGGCTGGGCGTAGACATCTTCCTCCTCCTCCTCACCCTCCATCTGCACTTCATCCATCTCTGGGCTCAAGGCGATGTTCAGCCTTGGAGTGGTGGCCTGGGAATCCTCGCTGATGATGCGCACTTTCCAGAACATGGACCAGTGGGATGATGTCGTTGATCCCATAGTCATGCCTGCTCACAAACAAAGTCGCGTCCTCAAAAGGGATCAACAATTGGCAGACTTCACGCATCATCTGCCAGTGTGTGACTTGGAAGTCGCAGTGTGGCGTGAAGCTGCCTGATTGCCCCATGAGGTAGTCTGTAACGGCTGACCTTTGCTCGTACAGGCGGTCCAGCATATGGAGGGCAGAATTCCAGCGTGTTGGCACATCGCAGATTAGCCGATGTTGGGGCAGACTGCGCTGTCTCTGGATCCTGAGCAGGGTGTTCCTTGCAGTGTAGGAGTGGCTGAAGTGTTTGCACACTCTGCGTGACATCTTCAGAAGGTCTTGTAGTGCAGGAAATGATCTAAGAAACCTGTGCACTATGAGCTTTATCACATGTGCCATACAAGGTGTATGACTCAGCCCTCCCTGCTGCACTGCAGAGACAATGTTCCTCCCATTGTCTGCTACCACACTTCCCACCGTTAGTTGACGTGGGTTCAGCCATTGATTGATCTCCTCCCTGATGGTCCAGAGGAGCTCCTGCCCACTGTGGCTCCGTTCACCCAGGCTCACCAAATGGAGGACAGCCTGAGAGCTCCGGGCCTGACATCGGTGGTAAGACACCGGGGAAGGTTGGACGGCTGTCAAAGCGGCGGATGGTTGCAAGGTGGTGGAGGCAGAACTTCTGCTTCCCGCTGCTGGCCCCCTAAAGCACCGTGGAGGTGACAGTGGCAAGAATGGGCCAACTTCCTGATGGTCTTCTGGGAGGATGTTGACCCAGTGGGCAGTAACAGACATGTACTGCCCTTGGCTATAATTTGAGGACCAGACATCAGCACTCAGGTGCACGGTCTTGGACACCGATGAGTCCCAATGAGTCGCCCACCTTTTTCTGCACATAACTGTGCAGTGATGGGACAGCTTTGCCAGAGATGTAGCGGCGGCTGGGGACTCGCCATCTGGGGTGCGCACACGCCATGAAATCCCTGAAAGGCTGGGAGTCCACAAGGTTTAAGGGCAGGGACTGAAGCACCAGCAGCTTAACCAGGTGTCCGGTTAGTTTCTGGGCCATGGGATGGCTGCTGGAATACACCTGACATCTGCCCATGGACTCCGTCACGGATTGCTGCCTCATTAGCGGTGTAGATGGCGGTGACACTGTGCTGGTGCTGGCACCTGAGGCTGACGAGCCCTGAGTTGCACTGAGAGGATGCTGCATGATGGGATCTGCAGTGTATGGTGCATCTGGACAGGAGGTGGTATTGGGGTCACGGTTCTTCCAGGCCTGTTGGTGTTGCCTTTCCATGTGCTTTCGCATGGATGTTGTCCCGAGATTATCACCCCTGCCATGACTGACCCTCTCATTGCATAGCAGGCACAAAGCGATGTGCTTATCTTTCCCCAGGCGGAATAACTGCCAGACGACAGAGGACCGTGGTTTGCTGACAGCCACGGGGGGTCTTGCTGCCTGTTGACTGCCACTGCTGCCTGAGGGTGCCCTCTCAGGACCAAGGCTTTGAGAGGGTGATCTCTGCCTGGTAGCTTGGCTGCTACCCCTCCCTCTTGTGCCTCGGTTCCTTGAAACAGTGGGATGTTGCTGCGTCGGTGGCACCTCTATTTCCTCCCCTGATGATGAGGATGATGCTGCTTGAGGGCGCCACGTCCAATCAGCGACATCGTCATCAAACTCGGCACCACTGCTACTTTCCTCCGGTGGCTGGGACAGAATATCAGGTGTGGCACTGGATGCCCTTCCCTGGCTCTGTTGACTGCTTACAGCCAACACCTCCTCTGGAGTCTCACTACGTTCCACCCGCTGACTTTGGTGGACTTCCTCCTCCTCCTCCTCATCACTAAAAAGTGGTAGAGACTCCAAGGGCAGATCAAGGTTTGCCAAGAGTTCCCTGGCAGAAGGTGCCCCAAAGGTGAGTGGCATTCTAATAACAGGGGATGGGGCAGAGGAGTATTGCTGACCGTCCCATGTAACGGTGGTGTCGGATGATCCAGCGGATGCTTGACTCCTCGTTTGGGAGCTTTGGGCGGTGGAACTGGAGGATTGGGTAAGCCAATCTAGAACTGCTGGCTGTGTGGTTCTTACTTGACCAGTGGCCATCAGGGGTAGCTGCACCCTGCTGCCACGCCTGTTACCCCAGCTGCCCCCGGGCCTGGTGCTGCCACTTCTCCTACCCTCACCGCCTGCTGTTGCACTCCTTGCCTGGGAAGTGCTGGAAGTAGGACGCTTGGATATATTTTTATTTGGGTGGGGGAAAATTAAATGATGTATTTTTTTTATACTTTTTTAAACTTTATTTTTTTATAACTTTTTTTAACTTTTTTTTTAACTTTTTTAATAACTTTTTTTAACCTTTTTTTTAAACTTTGTTTATAACTTTTTTTTTAGTTTTTTTTTTACTTTTTTGTTGTGGCTAAACGGGGTTGACGGCACCCAGCTGAGCAGCAACGTGTAGCGTGTACGGTCACGGAACAGGAATGCTACCTGTCCTGACTCTTTTCTCTCACTATTTATTTTTTTATCACCCTATCTCTCCCTAGATTTCACAATTTTTTTATTTATATGACTTTCTCTCCCTATCTCTACCTATCTCTTGCTTTCTCAGCCTCCTTCCCTATCTATCACCTTATCTTATATATTTAGCTTTCTCTTACTCTCTCCTGCTTCTCTCACTAACCCTTTCTATTTCTTCTCTATCTCTCCCTGTATCTATCTACTTGTTTGATTATCTATCTATCTATCTATCTATCTATATCTTTTCTCTAACTAATGTGGAGCTCCTCTGCCTTTGAAGTCTTGAGACGCACTGACAAGATGTCGGCGCGCTCAGACACTTCAAGGGCTGTGGGGTGACGTCACACATCTTTTTTTTCACAGAAAACCAGGATACAAGGGATTATAGGAGTAATAATCCCTTGTATCCTGGTCTATTCTGTGAAAAAAGCACAGTTTTGCGTTACCGTTTTTTTTTTTTTTACCAGATTCGTTACGAACTTTTTGCAAAGTTCGTAACGAATCTGGTTCGTTACGGTTCGGTTCGCTCATCCCTAGTCAGGATCTTTCACTCAGTACTTCTGTTAGTTCAACTAAACAGTTTCGGGCATATCTATATCTTCCATATCACATCTCAAACACTATTTTTTACCCATCCTTCTCTTAAAATGAAAAGAGGGAGTATGATAAAATCTAGGTACCAGAAAAAAATTTAGAAGACCCACGTGAAGTCTCCATGTGAAGAGAAATTAGATTCATTGATTTTATTATTTCCATCAAGACTTCATCCTGAATTTCCTTAATTCCCTGATACATTTATTAATACAGTGTGGCATTATGTGTTAAACAATCCCCATCTATGTCTTTGGAGTGAAAACCTCCGGTGTGAAACTCCAGCATAACCGTACCAGCATGCAAGAGGAGAAACGGCCAGACACAAACCGTAGCATGCAGCCGTTTGTGTCTGGCTGGTTCCTCGATTGTCTGCTGGAATGCATACTGATCTCTTCCAGACCCCACTACACTTAATTCCATCTGCATCCGTCCACATGCGGCTGCGCCAGATCCGAAGAATTCTGGCAGGTTGTTTTCTGCCGGGACAACCTGCCGGAATTCACACCAGAGGTGTGAAAGTAGCCTTAAAGGGGTTGTCTCACTTCAGAAAAAGGAATTTATCATGTAGAGAAAGTTAATACAAGCCACTTACTAAAGTATTTTTATTATCCATTTTGTCTCCTTTGCTGGCTTGATTCATTTTTCCATCACATTATACACTGCTCATTTCCAGAAGTAATGACCACCTTCCAGTCCAGCAGCGGTGGTCATGCTTGCACACTATAGAAAAAAGCATCAGACTCTCTGGTGGCCTGGACAGCGGGAATGCATATAGGCCTGCACTTTTTCCTATAGTGTGCAAGAACAGCCACTGCTTCTGGATTGCAGGGTGGTCGTAACTAGTGTTGAGCGAAGTTATTGAAAATTTGATTCGGTTGCTTCGCCGAATTTCAAAAAGAAATTCATTTTGTGACAAATTACTTTGTCATGAAGCACGTTTATTTGCATGCAGCAGACACAATGATGTGGAAGATGGTCATTGCGGGATCTTTGTGCGCAAATGGATGAGGTGAGTATGTTTTGGGGGTTTTTTTACCGTCACTTCAGAGAAAATCAGTCCATTACCACAAAGAGCGAGGAAATTTGGCTTTGCGCCGAATCGAGTTTTCCTGAAATTCGGATCGAAGTCCACTTCAAATACTTTGATTCGATCAACACAAGCCATAACCCCTGGAAAAAAAGCAGTACAGTAATCCCTCAAGATACAATGTCCTCACGATACAATATTTTCAACATACAATGGTCTTTTCTGACCCATCGTAAGTTGAAACCAGACTCAACATACAATGCCTCAGACTCAGATCCAACCAATCAAGGCAACTTCTCTGGTAAAATACCTGTTATATGTAAGGACATGTTTTTTCTGTTTTAGTTATCTGCTTATTTTTATTAAATCCTCATTTTCTCTTATCCTGTATGAAATTTTGGGGCTTTGGAACCGATTACTCAACTTACAATGGTTTCAACATACAATGGTCATCCTGGAACCAATTAATATTGTATCTTGAGGGACCACTGTATATATAATGTGATAGAAAAATGAATCAAGCCAGCAAAGCAAGAAATATGGACAATCACAATACATTAGTAAATTCCTTGTAATAACTTTCTCTACATGATAAATGTCACTGAAGTGAGACAACCCCTTTAAAGAGTAACTAATCTTTTATAATAATTGTTAATATGTTGTCCCTAATCCCATAAAAAAAATCTAATATACTTTATTTATTAATTTTCTATTTTTACTACACTTTTACATCCCTAAAGCTCACCACTCAGTGTGTGCTTAAAACTCAGTTTTCCCTACACGGAGTACTCATTTTATGAATGGGCAGCAGCAGCGCAGGGAGTACGGGCAGGAGCACACATTGCTGCTCCTGCTCGGGCCCCTGGAGGATTACTAATTTCTGGCATAGCACATGGGTACCCTGTACCCATGTACTATGCCAGGATTAGCTGAGCGGAGTGGCCTCCTGCTTCTGCCTGATCCGAAGTCCTATTGAAAACCTACAGTCTGCCAAATGTGATCTGAACGTAGATTACAAGAACTAGACTACAGTCATGGCCAAAAGTTTTGAGAATAATACAAATATTAATTTTTACAAAGTCTACTGCTTCAATTTTTATAATGGTAATTTTCATATACTCCAGAATGTTATAAAGAGTGATCAGCTTAACAGCAATTACTTGCAAAGTCAATATTTGCCTAGAAAATGAACTTTATCCCCCAAAACACATTTCAACATCATTGCAGCCCTGCCTTAAAAGGACCAGCTAACATCGTTTCAGTGATTGCTCCATTAACACAGGTGTGGGTGTTGATGAGGACAGGGCTGGAGATCAATCTGTCATGATTAAGTAAGAATGACACCACTGGACACTTTAAAAGGAGGCTGGTGCTTGGCATCATTGTTTCTCTTTTGTTAACCATGGTTATCTCTAAAGAAACACGTGCAGTCATCATTGCACTGCACAAAAATGGCCTAACAGGGAAGAGTATCGCAGCTAGAAAGATTGCACCTCAGTCAACAATCTATCGCATCATCAAGAACTTCAAGGAGAGAGGTTCCATTGTTGCCAAAAAGGCTCCAGGGCGCCCAAGAAAGACTAGCAAGTGCCAGGACGTCTCTTAAAAGTGTTTCAGCTGCGGGATCGGGCTACCAGCAGTGCAGAGCTTGCTCAGGAATGGCAGCAGGCAGGTGTGAGTGCATCTGCACGCACTGTGAGGCGGAGACTCTTGGAGCAAGGCCTGGTCTCAAGGAGGGCAGCAAAGAAGCCACTTCTCTCCAGAAAAAACATCAGGGACAGACTGATATTCTGCAAAAGGTACAGGGAGTGGACTGCTGAGGACTGGGGTAAAGTCATTTTTTCTGATGAATCCCCTTTTCAATTGTTTGGGACATCTGGAAAACAGCTTATTCGGAGAAGACGAGGTGAGCGCTACCACCAGTCTTGTCTCATGCCAACTGTAAAGCATCCTGAAACCATTCATGTGTGGGGTTGCTTCTCAGCCAAGGGAATCGGCTCTCTCACAATCTTGCCTAAAAACACAGCCATGAATAAAGAATGGTACCAGAATGTCCTCCGAGAGCAACTTCTCCCAACCGTCCAAGAGCAGTTTGGCGATCAACAATGCCTTTTCCAGCATGATGGAGCACCTTGCCATAAAGCAAAGGTGATAACTAAATGGCTCAGGGAACAAAACATAGAGATTTTGGGTCCATGGCCTGGAAACTCCCCAGATCTTAATACCATTGAGAACTTGTGGTCAATCATCAAGAGACGGGTGGACAAACAAAAACCTACAAATTCTGACAAAATGCAAGCATTGATTGTGCAAGAATGGACTGCTGTCAGTCAGGATTTGGTCCAGAAGTTGATTGAGAGCATGCCAGGGAGAATTGCAGAGGTCCTGAAGAAGAAGGGTCAACACTGCAAATATTGACTTGCTGCATTAACTCATTCTAACTGTCAATATAAGCTTTTGTTACTCATAATATGATTGCAATTATATTTCTGTATGTGATAAAAACATCTGACAAACACACATAAAAACCAGAGGGCAGCAGATCATGTGAAAATATAATATTTGTGTCATTCTCAAAACTTTTGGCCATGACTGTAGACTGAACTAGTTAGATTATGAAAATGTATTTTTTTCTAAATTTTCTGTCTATATATTTTTTAAAAAGATAGAAACAGAACTGGGGACCATTACTTGAAAAATAGCATTTATCTGTAACATTGGCAGTGGTTAATGAGTAATTAGAGGCATACTGTGCAAAAGGGAAAGGAGCCATCAAGCAGATGAAAGGATTTCAATATTTTACACAGAAGTAGAATGTTAAATAATTAAACACAATATTAATTCATACTATAATATTAATCAAAGAAGAAACTGGATGCCTTGTTGTTAGGCACATAGAAGTCTAGACATGAAAAAGCACAGTGAGCTTTCCATATTATTATAAAAATGTAAATATACTGAAGGTAAAAAAAATATCTGAGCATAAAAACATCAATTAACTCTAACTGCTTCCATTCTGGCTTATTGTCTTGTCCCATTGTTCTCCCTCTGTGACATCCATACAGCCTAACAGAGCAGAAAGAATACATTATTAAAAGTACAAAATCAATAATCATAATTGTTAATACACATGGGTTGGTCCTATGCTATGAATGCTAACTATAACTGAACCATCAAATGTCAGAGTATGATTTCTCTGGATAACCAGACATTTTCAATTACATGATAATCCAAAAATCAGTACCTTTTTAAGGAGTCATAGGCACCTTTATCACAAAAAAATGTATCTACTGTACTGAAACCTCTACTAAATATATTATGCAAACAAGTAGAAACCTAGACCAAGCGGCACTCACCAATCTTTCTGCAGCTTTATTTACCGGTTAGTCCGTAAGCTTACTTTGCTGTACCCACATCCAGTATGTTTTTATGGACTAAGCAGTAAATAAAGCTGCAGAAAGATTGGTGAGTGCCGCTTTACTTTACGCTTGTTTCTACTTGTTTGCATTACTATTGGAACTGCGTTTTGCTGAGCACCACCATTAGTCACTTTTTTTGTTTAGAGGTGTCCGTGATTCAAAATACTGCAAACATGGCAGTGCTGACCACCATCTTCTACATAAGGATTGTTTTAAATATATTATAATACATTATATGAAAGGGAACTAATGGGCCATATAAGAAATGTAAAAATAAGTATTTTCAAAAATAATTTATGGCTGACAGAATGCATGAAGGCTAAAATGAAAACTTGTGTAGGTCCTTAACCACTTGTTTTGCCCAAGTCCAGCTCCGGCAGTGTGAAAAGTAGCTAACTGGAAAGGGGAGGGCTGCTTTAAATGGAGAAACATGCAACTGGTCTTGTTTGAAAGCTGACATTCCAGGCTTTCATACAAGACTAAAATGACAGCTAAGGTCCGAGCAACAGAAGAGAAATCACTGTAAGAAATAGTCGGGAATAATTACCGGTAAAACCTGTTTTTACTTTCACTTTCAGATGTATTCAAAGCATCCCGATTTCTATCAGTGATATCTTTCTCTGTCCTGAACATATTGCTGTCATTCTGGTATTGTCTGAAGGCTTGGAATGTCTGCTTTCAAACAAGACCATATTTCTAGCAGCTACCATTCAGGAGGTAGCAGCATCTAAAGCAGCCCTCCCCCCTCCAGTGAGCTACTTTTCCCACTGCTGGAGGTTAAAGGGGCCTCCAGGAATGATATAAAAATGGGCTCTAACAACCCATTTTAGGATGTGAATATGATTATCTCCACTTGCAGATCTGCTTAGGGAGATGAGAGGGCATGGTCTCACTACACTTTACTCTAGTGCTGATGCCCGGCTTCACGTTACATTGCTGCGATTTGCTATCAAGGCTACTGAGTCTGATAATTTATTTCACATATGATTGCTCCTTTAATATCTATTGTAGAACAGGAACTCTGCTCTACAATAGATAGTAATTATACAATCCTGCTCCCTGTTCCTGTCAGAAGGTAACAAAGTAAAACTAAGAGAAGCTTATAGGCTACAGTTGCCCACCTCTGCCATTTCCATAATAAGAGGGACCAGGAGGTAGACACTGGCAGGAGACTCAGGAATCAGCAGAATGGTAGTAGTAAGAGACCGTTGAGACGGGTATGGCTTTTGTTTGTTCTTAAGCCATTCCAATACTTTTCAAAAAAATGTTTTACTTGCTAGAAACTCCTTTAAGCGTCTGTGTGCTTTCAGAGTCCAAGCTGTGAATGTGATGACTTCTATTCATGGCTTCCACAACAAGAAAGCTATAGAGATTGAAATGAAAGGTTTTCATAAATACAGCCAATCGCTATAGCTCATTTCCCAGTTGGAATATGGAGTTAGGATAATACTGTGACCAAGATTCAAGTGGAGTCAGATTTGTTAATGGATAAAAAGTAGACATTATTAGACCAGAATAACGCTTTAGAGATGTCAGTAGTAAGTGAAGGTGACCTAATCTGACAATGGACAGAGTGATGGAATAAAGTACCAGTCTGACTGGAGATTTAGCACAAAGACAACAGGCCACGGAATTAAGATGGATGATAGGATTGCACACAAAAATAGAAACAACTTAATAATTCATACTGCTAGACAGACAACAAGATCATGACATACCGTATACCCATGCCTTATATATCAAACCATTGCCCTCTGTGTACAGTGTATGCATTGTCAGAAAAAGCACTGCACTATGTATTGCTTTATTTACCCTCTATAGATAACTAATGCTACCGTAGCCCAAACCTTTCACAGAGTTATTCTTTAAACATCCAATTATACGCAATAAAGGAAAGAGATTCGAGTAAACAGCCTTAAGGTTTGGCTTCTAAACAGACATTTGACAGATGGGTTTATATATTCTGCAAAGTGTGAATTCTCTTCATCCTAACCTTCTTACTGTGAACAGGAATGCAAATAATATGGAGTAAAGGTACAGTTTCAGTAAAAGGTCATTTGTGAATATGGTGCTGCAAAATACAAGTTTTTGTCTAGGACATTATGCCCCTTTCTTTGTCTAGAACATTCTTAAAATCACATTCACATTCTGGCATCATAAACTGCCCTAAAGAAATGAATGTGACCCCTTACTACTGCATAGTGTGGAAGGAAGTAGACAAAACTGTTAAATCTTGCCAGCTACAACAGTATGTATAATACCACTTGGGAGAAAAAATGCATCTTATGATCTTATGGTGCATAAAACAAGTGTGTGTATATATATATATATATATATATATATATATATATATATATATTTGTGTAAATATACACACATATGTAAATATGTAAATATGTGTAAATATACATACATACATACATATAGATTGACATATACAACTGGAACTTTTCAACCTTTTGCCACATTTCAGGCTTCAAACAAAAAGATATAACATTTTAAATTTTTGAAGAATCAACAACAAGTGGGTCACAATTGTGAAGTGGAACAAAATTTATTGGATCATTTAAACTTTTTTTTGTAATAATAAAACTCAAAAGTGGGACGTGCAAAATTATTTGGCCCATTTACTTTCAGTTCAGAAAACTCACTCCAGAAGTTCATTGAGGATCTCTGAATGATCCAATGTTGTCCTAAATGACTGATGAAGATAAATAGAATCCACCTGTGTGTAATCAAGTCTCCATATATATGCACCTGCTCTGTGATAGTCTCAGGGTCCTGTTTAAAGCACAGAGAGCATCATGAAGACCAAGGAACACACCAGGCAGGTCCGTGATACTGTTGTGGAGAAGTTTAAAGCCGGATTTGGATACCAAAAGATTCCCCAAGCTTTAAACATCCCAAGGAGCACTGTGCAAGCGATCATATTGAAATGGAAGGAGTATCAGACCACTGCAAATCTACCGTCCTTCTAAACTTTCATCTCAAACAAGGAGAAGACTGATCAGAGATGCAGCCAAGAGGCCCATGATCACTCTGGATGAACTGCAGAGATCTACAGCTGAAGTGGGAGAGTCTATCCAAAGGACAACAATCAGTCGAACACTTCACAAATCTGGCCTTTATGGAAGAGTGGCAAGAAGAAAGCCATTTCTCAAAGTTATCCATAAAAGGTCTCGTTTACAGTTTGCCACAAGCCACCTGGGAGACACACCAAACATGTGGAAGAAGGTGCTCTGGTCAGATGAAACCAAAATCCAACTTTTTGGAAACAATGCAAAACGATATGTTTGGCATAAAAGCAACACACCTCATCACCGTGAACACACCATCCCCACTGTCAAACATGGTGGTGGCAGCATCATGGTTTGGGCCTGCTTTTCATCAGCAGGAACAGGGAAGATGGTTAAAATTGATGGGAAGCTGGATGGAACCCAGGGGCGTAGCTAAAAGCTCATGGGCCCTGGTGCAAGAGTTCAGCTTGGGCCCCCCTTCCCTCAGTAATTTGTGTGTCTTCTTATGCGGCACATGGGTCTTTGGGCCCCCTCAGGCCCCTGGGCCCGGTAGCAACTGCTACCTCTGCACCCCCTATAGCTACGCCCCTGATGGAACCAAATACAGGACCATTCTGGATGAAAACCTGTTGGAGTCTGCAAAAGACCTGAGACTAGGATGGAGATTTATCTTCCAACAAGACAATGATCCCAAACATAAAGCAAAATCTACTATGGTAGAATGGTTCAAAAATAAACGTATCCAGGTCTTAGAATGGTCAAGTCAAAGTCCAGACCTGAATCCAATTGAGAATATGTGGAAAGAGCTGAAAACTGCTGTTCACAAATGCTCTCCATCCAACCTCAAAAAGCTCGAGCTGTTTTGCAAGGAAGAATGGGCAAGAATTTCAGACTCTAGATGTGCAAAACTGATAGAGACATACCCCAAGCGACTTGCAGCTGTAATCGCAGCAAAGTATTAATGCAAGGGGGCCGAATAATTTTGCACGCCCCACTTTTCAGTTTTATTATTACAAAAAAAGTTTAAATGATCCAAAAAATTTCAATTTTGTTGATTCTTCACCAAAAATTTAAAATGTTATATCTTTTTGTTTGAAGCCTGAAATGTGGCAAAAGCTTGACAAGTTCCAGGGGGCCGAATACTTTCGCAAGGCACTGTATATAGTATACACACAAATATACATATACAGGTCTGTGTATATATATATATATATATATATATATATACATATATGTGTATATAGACATATACATTCATATATGTGTATATATACATATATATATATACATATATACACCACAGCTCCATATAACTATATTAAAAAAATGTACTGTACAGGGATGGCTGGGCAGACGCCCTGCGTTCTTGGTTGGTGGCAGGGGGGCGTGGCCTAATGGAGAAAGGGGCATGGCTTAGTCGGTCCGCGGCATGATGGTAGTGCAGGGGGGTGGGTGATGGACTGAGTAGCCACCCCAGTACAGGGGCTCTGAAGGATTTTATTACAACCAGCTTCTCACAGGAATCAGCTGTTTGTAGAGACAGAACAACCAGCTGAATCCTGTCAGAGTTGGATCAGAGAGCAGCTACTGACAGGAGCAGACTGCACTTGCCCTGCATTTACAGAGTAGTAGGCAGCTCCACTGCTGGCATGGACGAGCTTGCTCTAAAGCTCCTCCATCTCTCGTGCAGCCATGGACGAACTGGGCTGCAAGGTAGAGCGGGGCTTAGGGGGAGTGGCTTAAAATTGAAAGAGAAGCAGGCAGAGGTGCTTAAAACCACTTCAAATCTGCCCATTGACTATAAACATCCTTCAGTTTTGCCCCCTGTGTGCAGCACCTGTACATAGAAGATCCGTGACTCAGCTGCCTCCTAACAGCCAAGAACATGGAGCTTTAACCTGAGACCTTTTTTTCCTGGTCTCCAGGCTTTTGATCACTCTGACAAGCTGTCAAAGCGAAAATGCTTGTACTATCTCCCTCTCATTACTGCCAGTCACAGAGCAGTTTACAACCACATATGGGGTGTTTTTGCAAACTTCAGAATCAGGAAAATAAATATTCAGGTTTGATTTGCAGTTTACCCTTGCTATCTTATGGGAAAAATGAATTAAAAATTGAAAATCTGCGAAAAATATATTTATTTTTAAATTTCACCTTCCTTCTGTTTTAATTCTTGTGGGAAATCTAATGGGTTAACAAACTTTGTAAAATCAGGTTTGATTACATTGGGGGCTGTAGTTTCTAAAATATGTTCATTTATGGGAGGTTTCTATTATTTAAGCCCCTCAAAGTCACTTTAGAACTGCAAAGGTCCTTTAAAATTAACTATTGGAAATTTTCATGAAAATCTTAAAAATTACATCTAAAATTCGAAGCCTTCTAACGTCCGAAAAAAAATAAAATAAAATTTCCAAAATTATGCCAACATAAAGTGGACATATGGTGAATGTTCATTAATAAAAATTTTATTAGATATCCCTATGCAACTTAAAAGCAGAGAAATTCATATTTAAAAAATTGTGATTTAGTTTCAAAATTTTCAGTAAATTTTGATTTTTTATAAATAAAGGTAAAACATATTGACTCAAATTTACCATTAACATGAAGTACAATGAGTCACGAGAAAATCTCAGAATGACTTGAATAAGTAAAAGCCTTCCAAAGTTATTACCACATGAAGTGACACATGTCAGATTTGCAAAATTAGGCCTGGTCTTGAAGTGGTTAATGAAGTATATTAGGAACTTCATTTTTTCCCTGCCTGCCACACAGTATTAGAAAGTACTTAGAGAGTGGCCAACCCCTTTAACTGTCTAATACAAATCATGAAGATGAGCAAAAAATGGCAACATCTATAATTTATTCACTTTTCGTGTATGTCAGTTTTTTTTTTTTCTTTGTTTTTTTTTTGAGTAGGGAAAATGCTTGGCAGTGACCACTGATGAGTATGTCCAAAATGATGAAAGAAGAACCTGCTGCAGCCTGTGCACATGTGGCATTTAAAACCAGTTGCAATGCAGCAATATCTGGTTGCAATATCTGGTTGTGTATGTATATGTAATACTTAGAAACTGTTCTTTTTCCTGCTTATTTCTTGGGGCAATCTGCTTCATTCACTCCCCTTTGGATGCATTCATTTGAAACAATTAAATGATGGGCTGCAATGGTGCATATATTGTATATACCATATGTCTCAATGGTTTCTAATATTTTCCAATGATGATCCTACTATCAAAACCATAACTTCCGTTAATTTCCATTAGTACAGGCCAAAACTTTGTAATATATTTTATCATAGAAAGACGTGTCCTTCCCCTCTTATTAGGCTTATCTCCTGCTCCCCCTTCTCCTACACTAACTCTCAATTCTCTGCTCAGATCAGTCCATACAAGGGTTACCTGTTCACTGAACGATTAGATTATGTACAAGTCTATATGCAAAAGGTACCATAGTTCCCAAGAAAGAGACCCTTTTCGCAAGTGTCACCTATTGGAAGTGGCTCTATGAGTCAAGATCCAACTTTCCAACAAGCCTTGGGTTTGACAAGGAAATATAGCCAGGCCAGATATCCATCCATACTGTTTCAGGGTGCTTGCCCCTTGTCTCTTACTCTGTATTGGAAAGAGGCAAGAATCTCAAGGACATGACAGGCATCTCTGTTGAGCTGCCACTGCCTGACCTCAAAACAACGGATGCTCCCTGCTGAGGTGGTTTGGTGCATGACAAAATCATTCACCACTTTATGCAGCTTGAACAGAGGCTCTTGCATATTCAAGGGGGAATTCCAGTGAGTTGGAAAGTCGCGCATCAAGCGGTGTAATAGCAGAGCTTTCTGTTGCTGCAAGTCCAGGGGAGTGTTTCTTGCCACATAAGAATAGATGAATTTTAAGTACAGCCTACTGGACATGGGCAGCACCCTCTATGAGACACTGTACTTTTTCAAATAGCATTTCACAACAAAATTAATCATGTGCGCCATGCAAGGAGCATATCGTATGTTATTTCCCCCAAATGCAGGGTGGCCACAATGTTCCTGCCTTTGTCACTGACCACCTTACCCATTTGGAGTTGGCGGGTAGAGAGCCAGCGGGATGTTTGCTGCTTGATGTTCTTTATCAACCGATCGGACTTGTGACTACTTTTGCCCAGGCCAATCAGCTTTAACATGACATGGGAATGCTTTACTTTACAAATATGATAGGAGGGTGTGTGGGAGCAATGATCTGTCCTACTTCTGTTAGGGACAGGAGGATGTCCATGGAGGAGGACGTGGAGCACGTGAATAAGCACCTTGTAGGAACAAGGCCGACACAAACTTGGTGTCAATAGGACCTAACCTTGTTGCTGCTCCAGGTTTCCAAGGGTGTGCACTGTGCCGCACAGTGAGAATTGCAAGGAGTGGCCCTTGTTCTTTGCCATGTGTGCAATGTGACAATAGAAGGCAGGGATGGTTATATTTTGAGAAATAATGCCAGCTAGGCATCTTCCTGTGAGGCTAAGTGCACACCATCAGCTCCCTAAAGGCAGCAAAGTGGTAAGGTGATGACTGCCCCACCAGCAATTCGGCCGGGTAGAAGTTCAGCTTGCACACCAGTAGATTGCTGGGTGTGTAGAGTTGTTTTCTGGTCACACATTTTGTTATTGATGGCTCACGACAGAGAGGTAGGAGAAGTAGAAGTAGTCTGAGCGGGAGAAGCAAGAACTGATGATGACAATGGCAAGGACACCGTACTGCATGAGGATTTGGCCTGACTGTTGCAAAGTAGACCGGGAAAAGAAGGACATTCTTGTTGCACTAGCTGGTGGCCAATTATATTTTGCCACAGTAACTGGCGATGCTACATCATGTGCTGCAATAGAGCTGTGGTGCCTACATTTGTGCTTGCTTATTTTCAAGCTGCAGATCTTGAACATAGCATTGCTCTTGTCTTACAGTGTAAGACCATAGGTAATCGCAAACTCTGCACAGAACTAGTGGCAGCCAAGTTTGGTTTAGATCTGGCACATTTTGATCCTGAGCCTACAATATCAGTGGCATCACCAGTTCCCGAGCTGACTATAATAGAAGCAGATCTGGCCCTGCCAGTCTTTTTGGAGGTTCTTGTCATACATCGCCACTACTGCCACCACCTTCTTGAGGTTATTGCCTTCTCAGCATATTGATCTGGCTCCCAGGTCCTGTCCAAAACATAATCATCATCATTTCCCCCCTTCCACAACATTTTTATCAGATTTTGATACGTCATTGTGGGCTCCTTGGCCCCCTTCCGATTGCCTGCTTTGTATTTGCCCCAAGAGCTTCTGTCACTACCACTGCCCCTACTTCCACCACCATAGCTATAAGGGCCACTACTACCACCACCATGAACACAGCTATGCATAGGGTCCTACGCCTCTGCCTGAACCTCCTCCTTGTGACAGGCCAGACTCTGACTGTTCTCACACAAGTCATCAATTAGGGAGACTATCATGAGTATCTTCCATAGCACATGGGAATTTGTTTGCCTCTACTAGAAAAAAAGAAGGAGCCTCACTAGGAGCAGTCAGTGAAGACAGAGAGGATGTGATTAAAATGCTTCTCTGTGGTCGAAAGGAAAAAGAGCTGGAGGAATGTTGTGACCCCCTTGGCTCCAAGGCATGGCGTCACGTTCAGAAGTGAAATCTACATTGTCCTGCTGTGACTGAGAGGAGGAGTGAACTATCCATTCCACAATATCATTCTCTTTTTCTCAGTAATGAGGTGGCGCCTATTGGAAGCCAGGGAAAGCCAATAGTCTACTACAACTACTGGCTGAACGGCTGGTGCTGATACTATGCACATTATGACTTTCGACTGATGAGGCCTGGGTCTCAATTTCTACTTTTCCATTTTCCAGACATTTTATTATGTGGCCTATACAAAATGAAAAGTCATGGATTTCCTATAAATGAAGTCATGAGTTTGGTACACAGATACAGTACTAGGAAACTTGCAAGTGTTTTGTTCTGTAATTTAATCCTATAAAAAGCCACTTACACAATTTGATAGGGAACAGAAAAAAGGGTGGGGTTTCTCAAAACATAACTTTTAATTAATGCTTTTAAAATACTGTACATCCCACAACCCTGAAGGCTCTATTGGTATCAATGACAGAAAGTGTACCACAATGCATTATATATATCACTTTTATGAATCATAAAAAGATGAAAATCCAACCAAGATTGGTCTCACCAATTTAGTTAAACTTGTCAGATGTATGTAAAATGGTAAATAGTACAAGTAGACAGGGGGGTGGCTAAATGGGCCCTGGTGCAAGAGTTCAGCTTGGGATCCCCTTCCCTCAGTGCTTTGGGGCCAGAGCTTGCCCTGATAAGGGCAACCCCATCTGGAACCTAGCACTTACACGGTCATAAACCTAACAATGATTCATCACATCAATCCCAACATTCCATGTTTTATCCTAGTAGTTAGAACCCATCAGGGGATGAGAAGTGACTACTGAAACACAAAATAGTTTTTAATAAAGCAAATAAAAGGGCAGCAAATACATATAACTTATCACCTTGACAAATACAAAAACAAGGAACCAATTAGGCCAGGTAGCCAGTGGGCTCATATGTGGAGACTAATCTGATGTGATTATTGTCTCACATTCATATCTAATTAAAAATTATGTTTCAAGAAAACTTCTTCCCCTTTTTTCTGTTCCCCGATGATTTTTTGTGAAATTCGTAACAAATCTGATTTGTTTAGAATTGATTCGCTTATCTGTAAGTAAATTACATCATGTACGCACATTGCAGGAGAAAACAGATAAATGGAGGTGCTTACTGCTTGTAATAAATCATGATAGCAAAGCAGAAACAATGAAAAGGGCAAGTAATTAGACCATAGCAATAAAACAACAAGATTTTTTAAACCATAAATAAAATAGCTTGTCCTATTAAAAGAGAGGTTCGATTAATTTAGCAGTTTGAATGTTACGTACGTTGTGCTTGTGTTTTTTTTTGTATATTTTTTAGTTACTTTTGCAAAAAGAATTGCTGACAGCATACAATCTGCTTTAACAAGAAAGACATAATGTATTCCAATACTAATACTAACCGTTGCGCTGCAATCTGCACCAGAAGTACGTATAATATAGGCATATTTCTGGATAATAAAGGACCCCCTAAAGGTTTTGCAGTGGATAGGATACAAAAACATGGGAGGTCATTTGTGTCAGAAAATCCATGACAAAATCTGTTCAAGTTACATACAGATTTGTGAATTTTGCTGCACCTTTGCAGAGATTGTACCCTGTGCATTGTAAACAATGAGACCCATGGAGGAAATCAGCAACGTAAATTGACATGTTGTGGATTTAAACTGAAGTGCAGAGTGATGATATTTGTAGAGAAACTACTGTATGCATTATTAAGCCTTACAGCTTATGCACACGATTGTGTGTATTTTGCAGTTCACAAAAAAAGGATCCTTAAAAAATACGGATGACGTCTGTGTGCATTCCGTATTTTGCGGAACGGAACAGCTGCCCTCTAATAGAAGATTACTATCCTTTTCCGTAATCCGGACAATAATAGGACATGGTCTATTTTTTTGTGGAACGGACACACGGACATACGGGAATGGAATGCACACGGAGTAACTTGCGTTTTTGTTTTTGTGGACCCATTGAAATTAATGGTTCTGCATACAGTCCGCAAAAAAACCCAGAACGGACACGGAAAGAAAATACGTTTGTGTGCATGAGCCCTTATTCACACGTCAGTGTTTTGGTCAGTGATTTCCATCACTGATTGTGAGCCAAAACCAGGAGTGGAACCTCCACAGACATACGGTACAAGGGCTCATGCACAGGAATATATATTTTTTACATTGTCGTGACAGTTTTTTAAACAGCTCATATGCAAGTCCATTCTCTTCAATGGGTCTGCATAAAAAACGGAATTTACTCCGTGTCCAGGTTTTGCGGATCCACAATTTGCATACTGCAAAAAAGGCAATGGTCGTGTGCATGAACCCAAAGGGAATGACCTGGTTTTTGCTCAAAATCACTGATGGAAATCACAACCGAACACTGGCTGCTTGAATAAGGCATTAAACTGCCATTAGAAGACTATTTGATGCTGCACCCATTGTGGAGTGTTTGCAGGTTGAACCTAGCTGGAAGACGCAGTGAATGTGCTTTTTTACAGATCAGACAGCAGAGTCCTTTATAGAGACTGAACAACTGTCAAATTGTCCAATTAATCATTTTGCAATTTCTTTAATTGGCTCAGAAATTATAGGGCCACATAGTAAAACTTAGAATGGTCCTCTTCCCATATAAATATCTAGTAATAGGGCATAGCTGGACATGACTTTGTTTAAAGCTTCATTTGCACATTTTTTATGACTTTTTTTCCTGGCCACAACTAGAGTATGCCTCCTGTTTTAAGAGAAAAGAAAAACTCCACTGACCTTAAAAAAATCACAAAAATTAAAGAAAAATGCCTCAATTTATACAGCTACAATAGAATTCAATAGGACCTGTATAAATTGCTATGCAGTGAGCTCCTCCTAGGGGGCGACTGCAAGACATTTGACTGTGAAAGAAGCTCATTGACACCCCTCTTCCACTACAGCCCCATAGTCACATGGTCTGCCTCCATGAAACGTACACTAGTCTCAGTAATAAAACACACATCAAGGTATTTTTTCTGACTCAAGGGTGTACTAAAAACAATATAGCTTGATCAAAAACTCCTGTAGAGAGCCCAGTATCGAATCTAATAAACTGTAATGTAGCATTTAAAAATGGTGCATCTCTTCCTCTAATAGCCAGGAATTTCCACATAGGACAGCACTGCCAGCCTCCTATTAAATTGAAGTGATATTCTTTTTTGGCTAACTTGACTTTCCACCAATCAGAAAGCATCACCACTGAGAAGAAACCAACAGAACCAACCACAAGTCATGCGAGTTGTGATATCATAAAGCTGACATCAATTTCCACCAATCAAAGAAAAGCACTTGGTATCAATTGAAGCAGCCATTTCTGGCTCTGCTCAGTCTTGACTATTGTGTTATGTACAGTGGCAACCTAACTTTTCCTTGTGAAGATGTAAGGAATACGAGATCAAAATGGGAAGAGCAGAGCCACAGGCAGGAGCAACAGAACTTCCTGAGCTGTTCTGAAGTTTACAGTAGGCCATATACAAAGCTTCCTCAGGAGTGGGAATTATGCTATGCACTTGCAGGGATAATGTTGGCTGCGTTCCAAACTCAGTGTGAGAACAGCCACTGTATTATATTTTGTCATTTACAGCGCCCACGCTGTAAATAAGCTGGATAAACTATAAACCAGGGAAGCATTGTGCCAGAACCTGACCAAGCCCCTCTATTCTGTCCAGAAGACTCCAGACAAATATCTCTAAAGGCCTCTTGCTGACCCAAGGCTTTTTGGACGGCCAACCATGTGCATAAAGAACTAATAATCTTATTATATCTGGATTATATCTCAGCGTTTGAGATGGTTGCTTCTCTTATAATGTAACATTAGAACGGGGGCTGTAGGTAAGTGAACGTCCACTATAGTACAGGTAAGTTTATGGTCACTACAGTACATCTCTCTTAAAAGAATTATTAATATATGCTGCTACTAGACATCAAAATTTGATTCAGGTTCAGTATGGCTGAATCAGGCTAGCTTCATACTAGCGCACAACTGTTCATTGCATAATCCATACTTGAAAACTGATGGAGAACAGCCATGCCCCATTGACTATAAACCGGCCTATTATCTGCTCTGCAATGAATGGAGAATCACTATGCAGAGACTGTTGGACGAGTAACTAACTGAAAATATGTGTCCACCAGCACTTAGCTCAGTAGATGGACATGCACATTGCTATATACTTTGAACACCAGGTGACGCTATAACTGTCATAACTAGAAATGAATGAATCAATTCTGAAATCCAGAAATTGAACCTGCCTGTGCCCCATTTTTGCTAATCTGGGCAGCCCGCTTTAATTTTTTATGATCTATTCTATACAATGAATATGATAGCTAGTATAATGTGAAAGTACTAGCAACAACAAATACACCCATCCATCTATCATGCCCCCATGTAACTGCTTGTCCACACCCATGTGAAAGAATGGTAGTAATGTTATAGTGTAGATAATAATGTCTTTGTCATTTTATTGATGTTCCCTTTTCTACTAATGTAAGGACCTACAAGACACCAAGGCCTGCAATTTGGGTATTTCTAGCATAGTTTGGGTGTAGTGTAAAGTCTTGCAGAAGGGCACCATTTTCAGCATGAAGACATGTAAAGCTTAGAGATGTTATCTTTTACATCTATTGCAGTGAATGTTTAATCTCATATATACAAAGGTAGCAGTGCTGAATTAGTAATTTAACTCCTTATGGGTGGTTCCATCTTCTCTGTCTCATATAGCTAAGTTTACATAATATACTCTGCGCACAGAATCTATTCATTCACATTGGTTATGGATAACTCTGGAAATCTGACCCCAAATGAATCAGTCATTACTCTCACGTCCAGAGATATTCTAGAGAATAATATGAGAGGACATGCATGGTAAGTTCCGTGCATTGGTTAATTAATTAATATTCACTGTGATTTTAATTGCTTAAAATGTGTTTGAATGAAGATGTCATGCCATGGCAGAATATGGTATAATTTTTAAAATGTCACATCCCAAAGCCTTGCTCAACTATGCAGGGATTTTTTTTTTATTCCTCCCCTAGTAGTACTGTACCTATACCTGCTTCCTGCCACTCCATTCCGGCTCCATGGCTCCAAGGCTGTCTTCACTACACTTCCAGCCCCTGCCTGTCAACATGCTGCACAGATGGGGCAGTGATGTACCGCTTGGTAACACATCACCACTAAGCCCTCTCATTGGATTCAGTGGTGCATGTGACCCTGTCCATCCAGAAATTTGCAATACAGAGACCGAACGTCCAGTGAAGGATGCCAGGGAGTCGTAACAGAGGGAGCAAGTGAGTATAGATGTCTTCACAGGTAGCTCTAGGGGGGAGGATTTTAATAAAAATCCTGGACAACCCCTTTAAGCATACTGCACGACAAAATCTCATAATAATATATAATTACTCTAAAATCTGGAAAATACCCACATTAATACTGTCTATAGTGTTTTAATGAACATAATGAGAAAAGGTAAAAGGTATACAGGTAAGTTCCATATGATGGCTCCTGATCAAACCCTACACACCAGATTACTTCAGGATATCACATACTGTTTTAGGCTGATAGAAATAATGTTACTATATAACATTCAGTTGTAGAGTTTACCTCTGCCAGGGGCATAATCATTGAGGTTGCTCTGTCACTCGCAGGGTCTACACTCTGGACTTCAGTGCAGAGCTGTTCACTTCAGGCACTGTTAAACTATGCATGACTGAGCCAGATGGGTGATTACTAGAGATGAGCGAGCACTAAAATGCTCGGGTGCTCGTTATTCGAGTCGAACTTTTCCCGATGCTCGGGTGCTCGTTTCGAGTAACGAACCCCATTGACGTCAATGGGAGACTCGAGCATTTTTTGCAGGGGACCAAGGCTCTGCCTAGGGAAGGCTGGGTGAAAACCTGGAAACCTCAGAAAATGATGGAAACACCACGGAAATGGACAGGAAACAGCAGGGGCAGCATGCATGGATGCCTCTGAGGCTGCCTAATCCCACCATTACCCCAAATTCTCAGGCAACAGCCTGGTGGTTACCCTCATGGCACTTGTGCTCACCCAGACCAAGAAAGGCGAGGCAAATACCCATCAAGTGTTAGGGAAGCACCCAACTAGGTGCAACAAAGGTCCATCACCGCCTGCAGGTGACACCACTGCTCATGCTGGCACTGCAGCTGAAATCAAGTTTAGTATCTGTTCTTATCAGTTGCTGTGGCTGTTGGATGTATAGTGGTGAGCATAGCTGCTTCCCAAGCATCTAAAAAATAAATCAGTACAATATCTAATACGTCCCCCTACCCGGGTAAATTGTTTGGAGAGAGGGCCTGTAGGTGGGGGGGAAGGAGGTTTCGCTGGAAGAGCCAGAGGAGTGCCCCCTGGGCTAGCGTGTGTGGTGATGACAACAGCCAGAATGGATTTGGAGAAACTGTTGCATCAACCGGAATGGTATCGGTTCTTCTCAGTTTAATACCGTATACGTCCCCTATCTTGGGACCTTATATTTTATGGATTTTTCGACCACGGAAACCGGAAAAAGAGCTTGCTCTGGCCAGGGGAGTGTCTTTCCTACTGCAGCTAAGGGGACGTGTCCATGCGCTGCCTATCACAGGTCAGGAGGCAATTAAAAGAAGAAACAAAAAAAACATCAGTACAATATCTAATACGTCCCCTATCCGGGTAAATTGTTTGTAGAGAGGGCCTGTAGGTGGGGGGCAGGCTGGGGGGAAGGAGGTTTCGCTGGAAGAGCCAGAGGAGTGCCCCCTGGGCTAGCGTGTGTGGTGGTGATAACAGCCGGATGTAGTTAGAATGACGACGCAGGACCCCAACTTAAAAATTTAGCATCCACCGGTACAATTGTCAATTATGAGCTACATCAAGTGTGGCATGACTTTTAAATGGATATTGCATGTGGTCACGTACTCTCTGGAACCCCATAGTCACCCCTTCTCTGATGTGCTAGCCCAGAACATTCTCTGCCCTAATTCGCAAGACCTTTTGCTGTTTCCGTGTGCTGACAGTGGGGATTTACCAGTGTTGTCTGAGGAGGTGGTGGACAATGGCGAGACACAGGTGTCGGGGGGGTGAGGTAGTTGTATGGGAAGCAAGTTACAGTGGGGACTCCTTGGGGGGGAATTTCTCAGGATGGGACAGATTCAACTTGGGTGGATCAGGCACAGGAACAGATGAATTTTTTTGGGGGTTTATTTAACTTTTATTTAGCAAAAATAACCACAGAGATATTTATTCGTTATCTTCTCTGCGCAGTCTGGCGTTGGGGTTCGTCACTTTGATGGCGAGCTGTGCCGCTCTCTCCACAATGGTCTGTAGGTTCTTAGATGGAGACTTTGTCGGCGATTTCAGTACAGAAGGACTTGTTGCTCATCCACAGAACCTCGGGTGGACCAGGAATTTGCGGAACCCTGTGGGCAGCATGTGTTTGGTCTTCTACTTGCTACCGTATCCAATGTTGGGCAATATAGATTCGCAAGTAATATTATTTTTCACACCTATCCCAAAAATAAAAATGTATGCAGTTTGCGCAAATAAAACTGGAAACTGGAATTGGAGAGAGGGCCTGTAGGTGGACCTCCGGAAAAATTGTTTGGAGAGAGGGCCTGTAGGTGGAACTCCGGAAAAATTGTTTGGACAGAGGGCCTGTAGGTGGAACTCCGGAAAAATTGTTTGGACAGAGGGCCTGTAGGTGGACCTCCGGAAAAATTGTTTGGACAGAGGGCCTGTAGGTGAAACTCCTGAAAAATTGTTTGGGGAGAGAGCCTGTAGGTGGACCTCCGGAAAAATTGTTTGAAGAGAGGGCCTGTAGGTGGACCTCCGGAAAAATTGTTTGGAGAGAGGGCCTGTAGGTGGACCTCCGGAAAAATTGTTTGGAGAGAGGGCCTGTAGGTGGACCTCCGGAAAAATTGTTTGAAGAGAGGGCCTGTAGGTGGACCTCCGGAAAAATTGTTTGGAGAGAGGGCCTGTAGGTGGAATGATGTTCTCTGACACGTACTGGTGTAGGGCTGGGACGGCACATCGGGAAAAATAGTGGCGGCTGGGGACAGAATACCGAGGGGCAGCCACCGCCATGAGATTGCGAAAGGCCTCGGTCTCTACCAGCCTATAGGTCAGCATCTCCAGGCTAAGCAATTTGGAGATGTGGACGTTGAGGGCTTGGGCATGTGGGTGGGTGGAACTGTATTTCCTCTTGCGCTCCAGCGTCTGCTGTAAAGACAGCTGAACGCTGCGCTGGGTCACGTTGGTGGACATTGTGGAGGATCGTTGAGGCGAAGGTGTGGTTTTCCGGCGGGAGGCACTCGTGCCGGGGTCCTGGACAGTGGGTTGACTAGCAGAGGCAGCGAGTGACGCAGGGGGTTGACTAGCAGAGGCAGCGAGTGACACAGGGGAAGGAGCAGTGGTGTGACCAGCAGGAGGTGGTGAACGGCCTTGGTTCCATTGAGTCGGGTGTTTAGCACTCATATGCCTGCGCATGCTGGTGGTGGTTAGGCTAGTAGTGGTGGCACCCCTGCTGATCCTGGTGTGGCACAGGTTGCACACCACAGTCCGTCGGTCATCCTCACTTTCTTTAAAGAACCTCCAGGCTTGCGAACATCTAGGCCTCGACACGGGAGCTTCACTACGTGAAACAGTTGCTGCTGATGCACCATCTCTGGCCCTGCTTCTCCCTCTGGCCACACCACTGCCTCTTACAACCTGTTCTGGTGCAGCACTCGCCTCCGCCTCAGAAGCACTGTCTTCACTCGGCATATCAACCCAGCTCGGGTCAGTCAACTCGTCATCCTCCGATTCCTCAGTCTACTCCCCCCTCGGAATTCCTCCCCTTACAACAACTTCACCACTGTCTGACAACCGTGTCTCCTCATCGTCCGACACCTCTTTACAAACTTCTTCCACTAACTCAACATTGTCATTGTCATCATCATCACCCACAGACTGCGACAGTTGGAACACTTGGGCATCTGGAAAGAGGTCAGCAGCAACCTGAGAAGTGGTTTGTGACTCTGGGAAGGGTCCAGAAAACTGTTCCTGAGAGTATGCCTGATCGCATTCCAAATTTTCCTGGAAGGGGGCAGACTGGGGGGAAGGAGGTTGAGGTGGAGGAGCCAGAGGAGTGCTCCCTTGGGTAACGTGGGTGGACTGCGTGGAAGACTGACTGGCGGACAAATTACTTGAAGCATTATCCGCAATCCACGAGATCAGCTGTTCGCACTGTTGTGGTTTCAACAGTCCTCTACCACGTGTCCCTGTAAGTTGAGACATGAAGCTAGGGAGTGTAGCTCTGCGGCGTTCCACAGCTCCTTCATCAGCAGGTACTGTCTCAACCTGCCCAGGACCACGGCCTCTGCCCCCTGCAGTAATTGAATGCACACGCCCACGCCCTCGTCCTCGACCCTTAGCCCTGGGGTTCCACATTTTCTGTATATAATTGTATTCTATAAAAAAATAAATAAATAAATGGGCCTGGTGTACTGAAACCCACAAACTTGTTCAGTCTGGTTTAATTTTGTGAAGTACAGAAAGTGTCACCTGGACAGTATATACGGTTTGGAGTGAGTGTGCTGAACTGTGACACACAGAAAGGTTACACACAGCTGTGTGAAATTGATTTGTATCACTCAGCTAAAACAACAAAAAAATTTATTTTTTTTCTATTTTTTTTTTAAATATTTTTTTCTTTTAGTTTTGTTTTTTTGGGAACGTGACGTGCAGAAACTATCGTACAGCTGACTGACACCCTAATGACGGTGGCTATTTAGAATGCGACCCAGACAAATGTCGCACAGAGATTTTTAGGATCAAGCTATATATACGTGACAGGTAGCAGGTGACTTGGTTGTATTTTGTGACGTACAGAAAGTGTCACCTGGACAGTATATACGGTTTGGAGTGAGTGTGCTGAACTGTGACACACAGAAAGCTTACACGCAGCTGTGTGAAATGGATTTGTATCACTCAGCTAAAACAACAAAAAAATTATTTTTTTTCTATTTTTTTTTTAATATTTTTTTCTTTTAGTTTTGTTTTTTTGGGAACGTGACGTGCAGAAACTATCGTACAGCTGACTGACACCCTAATAACGGTGGCTATTTAAACTGCGACCCAGACAAATGTCGCACAGAGATTTTTAGGATCAAGCTATATATACGTGACAGGTAGCAGGTGACTTGGTTGTATTTTGTGACGTACAGAAAGTGTCACCTGAACAGTATATACGGTTTGGAGTGAGTGTGCTGAACTATGACACACAGAAAGGTTACACGCAGCTGTGTGAAATGGATTTGTATCACTCAGCTAAAACAACAAAAAAATTATTTTTTTTCTTTTTTTTTTTTTAATATTTTTTTCTTTTAGTTTTGTTTTTTTGGGAACGTGACGTGCAGAAACTATCGTACAGCTGACTGACACCCTAATGACGGTGGCTATTTAGACTGTGACCCAGACAAATGTCGCACAGAGATTTTTAGGATCAAGCTATATATATGTGACAGGTAGCAAGTGACTTGGTTGTATTTTGTGATGTACAGAAAGTGTCACCTGGACAGTATATACGGTTTGGAGTGAGTGTGCTGAACTGTGACACACAGAAAGGTTACACGCAGCTGTGTGAAATGGATTTGTATCACTCAGCTAAAACAACAAAAAAATTATTTTTTTTCTTTTTTTTTTTTTTAATATTTTTTTCTTTTAGTTTTGTTTTTTTGGGAACGTGACGTGCAGAAACTATTGTATAGCTGACTGACACCCTAATGACGGTGGCTATTTAGACTGCGACCCAGACAAATGTCGCACAGAGATTTTTAGGATCAAGCTATATATACGTGACAGGTAGCAGGTGACTTGGTTGTATTTTGTGACGTACAGAAACTGTCACCTGGACAGTATATACGGTTTGGAGTGAGTGTGCTGAACTGTGACACACAGAAAGGTTACACGCAGCTGTGTGAAATTAATTTGTATCACTCAGCTAAAACAACAAAAAAAATTATTTTTTTTCTATTTTTTTTTTAAATATTTTTTTCTTCTAGTTTTGTTTTTTTGGGAACGTGACGTGCAGAAACTATCGTACAGCTGACTGACACCCTAATGACGGTGGCTATTTAGACTGCGACCCAGACAAATGTCGCACAGAGATTTTTAGGATCAAGCTAT
>ONZH01010924.1:0-55514 GCA_900303285.1 Rhinella marina | reverse complement strand
CTTTTGCGGTCCTACGATCCCTCAACATCCCCACTGCTTTACCTGCTAGACATGACACTGGGCCAGGTCGGGTCACTGACTTCGTCATACTCAACCACCTCCTCTTTCACTGCCTCACTTTGCTCCAACGGCCTCCCTTGCTGGCAACTGTGTCTCATCATCGTCCCTAATCATTTTACACTTTAGTGCCCGTTCCACACCACCATCAGCTAGAGATGGAGCTTGCTCCAGTGTTTGGGCATCAGAACAAACAAAATCCTCAGATAGCTCCTGCGATTCTTGCATGGGTGGGAACACTGGGTTGATAACATTGGGCAGGGTGGGAGGAAGGAGGGTCAGAGTGAGGTCCCTGCAGTTTCTGCAGGCTATCGACGAGACTGGACTTTGTGGACTTGACTGGGTGGTGGACAGATTTAACAAATCTAGAAGGAGTAGGAGGGGTTTGCCGAGCTGTCTGTAAGGGTTGCGGAAATCCAGACAGAACCAAGGCCCAAAACTTGGGTGGGGGTAGCAGGTTTGCCCGTCCCGCCTCCACAACATTCACCCAGTGTGCTGTCAGGGAGATGTAGCATCCCCGGCCTCAAACCAAAGTGTTGGTGGTCAAATGGCCTTTTGCAGTAACTGTGTTACTCGGGCGTGGATGATGTTTTGGGACATGTGCCTGGGCAAGGCAGGGATGGCACAGAGGGAAAAATAGTGATGGCTTGATTGCTTTCCCCCTTGCCTATGCCATCTGTGGTTGTCATAGGCAACGTGATTTTAAGGGGTGCAGAATTTTATCTTCTTTTTTGTCTAGTTTGGCTTGGGGTCCATGGCAATGTAGAGGAAAGAAGGTTTCCTTGTATGGTCTCACTTTACAGAGAGGTTATATTGTCTTTGGAGTGTATTGTTGAGAGGCTGTGATAGTGGCGTAATAGTGCGACTTGGGCGCGTTATATGCACCCAGACATGCTTCCCCTGCTGTCCCAGTTGCATTCCAGCAGTGTTGGCATCCTTTTCTGAGGTTTCAGGGTGGACTTGGTGACCTCCAAGTGGTCGAATTGAGATTTCCAAGTGGCGAGCTTTTTTTTCCCATAGACTTTAATGGGATTCGATATTCGGTCGAATAGTCGAATATCGCGGTCTATTCGAATCGAATTTCGAACTGTCGAATATTTCACTACTCGCTCATCTCTAATAGTGATCAGTTAACCTCACTGACACACTACAGAGCTCAAGACTCCCTATCCTCAGTGATTTCCACTTGCTATCATACAGTTTGAACTGAACACTTAGACAAGGCTGACAGAAATCTAAAACCTAACGCTGCCCCCCGACATGTTTCGCCAGCTACACTGGCTTCCTCAGGGGTTTTGGGCACCCACCTATCCCTGACTCATGTGACGCAGGCTGCACAGGTGCACCTGAATGTTACTGTTACGGGAAGCCGGCGGCACGCTCCCCGCATGCAGCGCCGCCGGACTTCCGCTACTATGGAGCGAGGACGCGACAGGCGTCCTCGTCTCCATAGTGATGAAAGGCGGGGAGCGCCGGGCGCGCTTCCGGACACTGTGTGCCCGGCGTCCCCGCCCCCTAGACGCGAGCAGTAGGCGGTACTGAGCGCTGGCCCGTTGCCAGCGCTCAGAGTTTATTATTATTATTTGGGGACCTTATGTATCGGTCATGTGGCGCTGGCCACGCCGCATGACCAAAGTTTTTGCATATTTGAGCGCTGGCCACGTTAGGCCAGCGCTCATTATGCAAATGAGGTCATGTGACGTTGGCCCCGTCACATGACCCATTGGAGGGCTTTTTAAAGCCAGACAGTTGCCCTCTCAAATCGCCTGTGATTTGCTTACACCATTGATCAGTGCTTGTGCGTTCTCTGTTATTGGATTGTTTACTTGGATTTGGATTTCGGACTTTTGGACTGTTGACTTCTCTCTTCTTGACCCCTCGGTATTTACGTGACCTCCTGTGTTTGACCCGGCTAGCTGACCATTCTATATTGTGTTTGTTACGTCTGTGTTTAGTCTGTCCCTGTGTACCCTCTCCCTTCCTGCGCACTTATACAGTGTAGGGACCGCCTTCGTGGTTGTCCGCGGCTACCTAGGGCCGTTTGAGGCAAGTAGGCAGGGAGAGAAGGAGGGGTTTAGCTCAGGGCACACTACCCTTGTCTACCCCCTCGTGACAGAATCACAGGCCCAACTTATGGATCAGTTGCGGGCCCTCACGGAGCAGGTCCAGGGTATGGCTCAAGCTCTGCAGGGCCTGGCTGAGAGGCTCCAACATCAGGAGCAGCTACTATCCTCCTCAGTAGTGGCCCCTTCCACTTCCAATCCTAGTGTGGAACCTCATATTAAGTTGCCGGATCGGTTTTCTGGAGATCAAAAACTTTTTAATTCCTTTAAGGAGAGTGTCAAGCTCTATTTTGATCTACGTCCTCATTCCTCGGGCACCGAGCAGCAGCGGGTCAAAATAATTATTTCTCTGCTGCAGGGTGATCCGCAGGAGTGGGCATTTGCGTTACCCCCAGACTCCCCTAGCCGTCAGACTGTGGACGCCTTTTTCAGGGCTCTTGGGTTACTGTATGAGGAGCCTGACTTGACGGCTGTTGCTGAAGCCCAGCTCAGGGACATTCGGCAGGGTAACCGTCCTGTGGAGGATTATTGTGCGGAGTTTAGGAGGTGGTGTGTTTCTTCTGGTTGGAATGACCCGGCTTTAAGAAGCCAGTTTAGGGCAGGGCTTTCTGACCAACTGAAGGACCTTCTTGTGGGCTATCCTACTCCTGACTCCTTAGAAGCGACCATGACCCTAGCAGTCAAGTTAGACCGTCGGGTGAGAGAGAGACGGAAGGAACGGTCAAGCACTCCTCCTGTGGCCATCCTGCCTGAGAATCCTATGCCAGGTCCATCTTCCACCAGGGTTCCGGAAGAGCCCATGCAGTTAGGAGGAACCTTAAGGGAACAGAGACGTCTGAAGGGAGCCTGCTTTTACTGCGGTGAGATGAACCATTGGCTCCAGCAGTGTCCCAAGCTTCCGCCCTCTAGGAGATCCCCAGCGGGGAGTAAGGTAACTCCAGCGGTGGTAAGGAGAAAAATTTTACTACCTATCTCTGTTACCTATGATCAACTTAAGGGGGTTGGTCAAGCGTTTGTTGATTGTGGTTCCGCTGCTAATTTTATTAATTTTGATTTTGTACAATCAGTGGGTATACCGATAGTCCCTCTAAGGGAGATTATTCAAATTGTGGCCCTCGACTCCACCCCATTGCACAATGGGAGAGTGGAGTTTTGTACTCCTGACGTCACCCTAACTGTGGGAATCTCCCATTCTGAGACTTGTTCCTTTCTTGTTTTAAAGGATTTACCTGCTGACCTCGTGTTAGGTCTGCCATGGTTACAGGCTCACAACCCTGTGATCAACTGGCCAGCAGGTGAATTAGAAAAATGGGGACATGATTGTGTCAATTGTTGCAAATCTGTACTGCAGCTAATAGGTACCGCGGAGTCTCTCGTCCTACCCGAATTTATCAGAGAATTTTCGGATGTCTTCTCCATGTCGGAGACTGATTTCCTTCCTCCTCACCGGCAGTACGATTGTGCCATTGACATAATTGAGGGATCCAAGTATCCCAAGGGTCGCATTTATAATCTCTCCACTCCTGAGCGACAATGTATGAGGGATTATCTTAAGGAAAGCCTGGCCAAGGGTCACATTCGGCCTTCAGTCTCCCCAATGGGGGCAGGTTTCTTCTTTGTTGGCAAGAAGGATGGAGGATTGAGGCCCTGTATTGATTACCGGGAACTAAACAAGATCACGGTCAAAAACAGGTACCCGCTGCCCCTTATCCCTGATTTACTGAATCAGGTTCAAGGTGCCTGCTGGTTCTCTAAATTAGATTTGAAGGGGGCATACAACCTGATCAGAATCAGAGAGGGAGACGAATGGAAGACGGCATTCAACACCCCTGAAGGTCATTATGAGTACTTAGTAATGCCCTTTGGGTTGAGCAATGCACCCGCCGTCTTCCAAAATTTTGTTAATGATATTTTCAGAGCATTTATTGGGAGATTTATGATTGTTTATATTGACGATATTCTTATTTTCTCTGCTGATTGGGAATCCCACGTCTCCCACACCAGACAGGTACTGAAGGTTTTGCGTGAAAATAAGCTTTTTGTCAAAAGGGAGAAATGTATCTTCGGTGTTCAGGAGGTGGCCTTTTTAGGATACATTTTGACCCCTTTCTCGTTCAAAATGGATCCTGTCAAGGTGCAGGCCATCCTTGATTGGGTGCGACCGTCCTCCCTGAAGGCGCTCCAACGATTTTTAGGATTTGCGAACTTTTATCGCAAATTTATTAAAAATTTTTCGTTGGTGGTCAAGCCAATTACTGATCTTACCCGCAAGGGAGCCGATCTGGTTAATTGGCCTCCTGCAGCTATTGAGTCCTTTGAAAGGTTAAAGTGGTGTTTTACTAATGCTCCTGTGCTAATCCAGCCGGATCAGAGTAGGCCTTTTGTGGTTGAGGTGGACGCATCAGAAGACGGTGTGGGGGCTGTACTGTCCCAGAGATCTTCCACCTTAACTAATCTTAAGCCATGCGCCTTCTTTTCCCGCAAGTTCTCGCCTGCTGAGAGGAACTATGATATCGGTAATAGGGAGTTATTGGCAATTAAGTGGGCATTTGAGGAATGGCGTCATTTTTTAGAAGGGGCATTACACCGTGTCACGGTCCTCACGGATCATAAGAATTTATTGTTTCTGGAGTCCGCTAAACGTTTGAACCCTAGGCAGGCGAGGTGGGCTTTGTTCTTCACCCGGTTTGATTTTTCTGTTACCTTCAGACCCGGAAGCAAGAACGTTAAAACGGACGCCTTATCCCGAAGTTTCCAGGCGTATCAACCTCCTGACGCCCCTCCGGAACCCATCCTTCCAGCTGAGATCTTTGTGGCCGCCACCGCACCTGACCTCGCTTCTGAGATCTCGGCAGGACAACATCTCGCTCCTACTGGTTCCCCCAATGACAAATTATTTGTGCCGGCTCATTTGCGTTTACGACTGCTGGGTGAGTGTCATAATTCTGTTTTATGTGGACACCCTGGTATCCATGCCACTAAGGAGTTGATTTCGAGGCAGTATTGGTGGCCATCGATTTCCAGGGATATTCAAGCTTTTGTAACTGCGTGTAACACTTGTGCCAGGTCCAAGAATTCTAAGAGACGACCTATGGGTGAGTTACATCCCTTACCCATACCTAGTAGACCTTGGTCACATTTGTCCATGGACTTTATCACGGACTTGCCATGCTCGGAGGGTAAGACTGTGATTTTTGTGGTAGTTGACAGGTTCAGTAAAATGTGTCATTTTATTCCTTTGTGTAAATTACCCTCTGCTAAGGTCTTGGCATCTATATTCATGGATAATATTGTTAAACTGCATGGTGTTCCTGAGAATATCGTTTCTGATAGAGGGGTACAGTTTGTGTCTAGGTTCTGGAGGGCGTTCTGTAATAAGATTAACATTTCTTTGTCCTTTTCATCAGCCTTTCATCCAGAAACTAATGGTCAGACTGAACGTCTCAATCAGTCTGTTGAACAATATCTTAGATGTTATGTGGCAGACAACCAACATGTGTGGGTCAGATTCCTGTCTCTGGCTGAGTTTGCCATTAATAACCGTGTCAATTCGTCCTCTGGAATGTCGCCGTTCTTTTGTAACATGGGTTTCCATCCACGTTTTGGCTCCTTTTTCCCATCTACATCGGTTGTCCCAGAGGTTAATGATTTCTCCCAAGAACTGTGCACAGTTTGGGCACAGGTTCAATCGAACCTGGAAAAGGCCCAAGAAGTTCAAAGGGTTAAAGCTGATAGAAAGCGGTCTAAGGCTGTGAATTTTATGGTTGGGGATAAGGTGTGGTTATCCACTAAGAATCTTAATATGAAGGTTCCATCTTACAAGTTTGCACCGCGTTATATTGGTCCTTACAGGATCACCAAGGTGATCAATCCGGTTTCGTTTGAGTTATGCTTGCCCGACTCCCTTCGTGTCCATAATGTGTTTCATGTGTCCTTGCTTAAACCTTACGTTGCTCCTGTTGGTCCTGAGGAACAGCCTCCACCTCCGGTTGAGGTGGCGGGACGGGTAGAACACGAGATTGCCAGAATCGTGGATGTGAGGAGGGTCCGTAATTCCTTCCAGTACCTCGTACACTGGAGGGGATTTGGACCGGAGGACAGATCTTGGGTGCCGTTGACTAGGATGCATGCCGACTCTCTCATTCGGAATTTCCATCGGCAGCATCCTGATAAGCCTGCTCCCGCTGGTAAGGGTCCGGTGGCCCCTCGTGAGAGGGGGGGTACTGTTACGGGAAGCCGGCGGCGCGCTCCCCGCATGCAGCGCCGCCGGACTTCCGCTACTATGGAGCGAGGACGCGACAGGCGTCCTCGTCTCCATAGTGATGAAAGGCGGGGAGCGCCGGGCGCGCTTCCGGACACTGTGTGCCCGGCGTCCCCGCCCCCCTAGACGCGAGCAGTAGGCGGTACTGAGCGCTGGCCCGTTGCCAGCGCTCAGAGTTTATTATTATTATTTGGGGACCTTATGTATCGGTCATGTGGCGCTGGCCACGCCGCATGACCAAAGTTTTTGCATATTTGAGCGCTGGCCACGTTAGGCCAGCGCTCATTATGCAAATGAGGTCATGTGACGTTGGCCCCGTCACATGACCCATTGGAGGGCTTTTTAAAGCCGGACAGTTGCCCTCTCAAATCGCCTGTGATTTGCTTACACCATTGATCAGTGCTTGTGCGTTCTCTGTTATTGGATTGTTTACTTGGATTTGGATTTCGGACTTTTGGACTGTTGACTTCTCTCTTCTTGACCCCTCGGTATTTACGTGACCTCCTGTGTTTGACCCGGCTAGCTGACCATTCTATATTGTGTTTGTTACGTCTGTGTTTAGTCTGTCCCTGTGTACCCTCTCCCTTCCTGCGCACTTATACAGTGTAGGGACCGCCTTCGTGGTTGTCCGCGGCTACCTAGGGCCGTTTGAGGCAAGTAGGCAGGGAGAGAAGGAGGGGTTTAGCTCAGGGCACACTACCCTTGTCTACCCCCTCGTGACAGTTACCCATGGGTCAAAATCAAGGCGCATTCAAACCTGGAGTTGCCACAACCGATTAGAAATCTTCAACAGTATATGGGGTTTTGAGCATTTTCCCTTTTAAGACTACTTTATTCTGTTTGTACATGCATGCCTGGAGGTGTGGCAACTCCAGGTTTGAATGTGCCTTGATTCTGATCTATGGGTATCATTTACTCACTCACAGCTTCCTCTACCCTCCCATTGTATGTGTGATTTCACACTGGAGATAACTAGGAGTTGGTCGCTCTGTCGGACTTTATGCTCCTATCCGCAAAAGCCCATATGGCATAGGTAGGTTAGCGTTAGGCCCCATGCCACTTGAGATACCTTGGCGGGGTGTGCGGGCTCCGGTATGTTCTTGATATAAGAATATATTGGCAAAAGTCTCATTTTAACATCAGTGTGAGGGTTTGGCCATATATTATCAATTGCATTTACCGCTGTAGTGCATGATTTTCTGTGAATTTTTGTTTTATATAGTTAGCCACATCCGCACATTTGGTTATCCTGTGTAGGATGTTTTTGTGGTACATGTGGTCTGCTGCCGACATCCTCCATTGTATGCGATTTTGCTGGGGATGGCTGTTGGCAACGGATCACATGTGGAGGATCTGCTCCCCTGGTTAGAAATGCGCAACAGATAATTAGGTTTTGAGCTTTTTCTGCCTTTTAAGACTTTTTTCAGTAAGTTTGTTTGATGTTCAAATTTGCGTAGGAAATTCCTGATTGTACCACAATGGCAGATGTTTGGGTAAAAAGGGATGGGGCATTGATTTCAATATGTCTTATTTGCTTCATTTAATTCAAGGAGAGAGCACTCTAAGATGTAGTTATGCAATAGTTTTTTTATTCAACACTTGGCTACACAGAAGCAACATTTTGAGTGTAGGAACACCCTATTGTAATGTGGAGTAAGGCAACCAGGGAGTCCTCCAAATGCTCTACATTTTATTAATCCTGTAGAAAGCATAAACTGGGGCCAACTTAAAGAGCATCTGTCACCATGATCAACTCTATTAAACGAGGCATACTCATGGAACGATGGATCATGGTATTATCGATGCAGAGAAATTCTTATCTTTAG
Source organism: Rhinella marina (assembly GCA_900303285.1). NCBI lineage: Eukaryota > Metazoa > Chordata > Amphibia > Anura > Bufonidae > Rhinella > Rhinella marina. The sequence continues at coordinate 47,307 of ONZH01010924.1, read as the reverse complement.
TTTATGCAGATGAGTTGCTCGGAGCCTCTCCCCATTGCCATTCCCCCTCCCAATGAGATTGACAAAGCCAGGCATCGTCACTGTTCCACTGTATGGCCCCGAAACTTCGTACATGTACTGGTGGCAATACCATCGCTCATGTGCAGTGAGGATATCAGAGTGGGGATGAGATCGTCATTGCGTCGGCACATGCACAAGTTTTTGGTGCTAATCATTGGACCAGTGAGGATGACAGGCCCTGTCAATCTCACTAGGAGAGGGAGGGGCAAAGGAGAGAGGCAGAGGTGAAGCTGTGCTCCAAGGGGCTATTCCAGCCCTTCGGTGCTCCAAGTTCCTTATCTGAATATAACTAAAGATAAGCAATTCTCTGCATCAGTAATACTGCAGAGAAAAAGTGTTTGTTTTAGACACCATGGCCTGCCCTACCAGGAAGTATGCCTGTTTTAATAGGGTCTATCATGATGACCGATGATATTGCCTAAATTTATGCTTTCTACAGGATTAATAAATCTGCCCCATTGTTTTCTCACAATTTGCCTAGGTTATCACAGTGGCTCATGCTGGACGATAAATTTGGTGCATGACTAAACTTTTTTTGTCTAACTTTATAAAAGCTATTCACTGACTATCGCGCAAATGGCTGCATTGAAAGCTCCGCCATTTCCTACTAAGAAATGTCCCCTCTTTGAGCTAGGTACAGTGGATTTTTCTTTTTGTTGCAATGGATTTATAACTAGTTTTAAAACTGGATGCACCAAACTATGCCAGGCTTTAATGCCTTTTACCACAAGCTCAGCAGACACAATGTCATCAGTGCGCTGCATCTGCTGCTGAGGTGAGCACAGGCAAGGGAATGGTGGATCAGGGAGATGACCGCTCCTTACGTCACCATTGCAGTCAGGACACAGTAAAGTTGAAATCAGGAAATAACTTGGCCATCGCGTGACAGCTGCCGAAATCTGTGGAAAATTTTTCACATTGCATGTTAATTTCTGCAAAATACTTGTGGCGTCAAAATGCTCATTCCACCCATTAATACCCTGAGGGGTGGATTTTCCAAAATGAGGTCAATTTTCAAGGTTTTCATTTATTATTTCACCTCAGAGCCTCTCTAATTATCAGCACAAGCGGTGTAAAACACCACATTGGGCCTCAATATGCAAATGGTGCTATTATACTCTCTCACACGTTCTGGCATAAGATTAGGGCCACATGGAGGGTGTTTCTAAATCCAAAAAACAGCATAATAATAAGAGGGCTTAGTTTTCACACTGTCACAATATATTGGGCACAGAAATGCCATATCTGTGGTAAAATTGCGACTTTCATTTTGCACGATCTGATGTGCGTTCATTTTTTAAAAACACCTGTGGGGTCAAAATGCTTACCCCACCCTTTGGTAAATACCTTGAGGGGCATAGTTTCCAAAATAGGATAACCTCTCAGGGGGTTATTATTTCCCCCGAGCTTCTACAGTTGTCAGCACAAGATGCTTAAATCACCACCTTGGGCCTCAAATGCACATAGTGCTCTTTTTCTCCTGAGCCCTGTTGTATGTCCAAACATTAGTGCCACATGTAGAGTGTTTTTAAAACCAGTAAGCATGGCATAATAATAAGAGGTCTGAATTTTCAGACTGGCACACCCTGGGCACAACACATTGGGCACTGAAATGGCATATCTGTGTAAAAGTTGCAATTTTCACTTTGCACCATCTGCTGTGTATTAATTTTTGCAAAACACCTGTTCAAAATGCTCACTACACCCCTTGGTAAATTCTGTGAGGGGTGTGGTATCCAAAATGGGATTACTTCTTGGGGGTTCCTTTTTTTTATTTAACCTTAGAGCCTCTGTGGGATTTATGTACAAAACGGGGATACCACTTATGAAAATGAAACATTTCAGGCTAAAACTACATATAATTGAAATTCAATGGAGTCAAGCCAATCACTATAGCACTAGATTATTTCCTTGAAGAATTTCATTTTTAAAATGAGGTAACATTTTGGGTTTTTTGAGCCCTGCGGTGTGCCTAAACAGCCGTTTGCAACCCCTTATTGTGTATTCAGGAGAAAATGGGTAAGAAATTGTGGGGTGCTTTTTCTTCAGTTACCCCTTGTGAAAATGAAAAATGTGAAGCTAAAGCAACATTTTAATGGAAACATTGGAAATTGGAAAATTTTTCATTTTCACAGCCAAGTTTCTATGAAACACCTGTGGGGTAAAACACTCACTACACCACTCAATAAATTCCTTGAGCAGTGTAGTTTTCAAGATGGGGGTCATTTTTGGGGGATTTCCACTTTTCCACTGGAGGGCTACCTCAGAGTCTCTTCAAATGGGACATGAAGCCCAAAAAGTATTCCAGGAAAATCTGCCCTCCAAGGAGGAAATTGTGCTCCTTCCCTCCTGAGCCTTACTTTATGCTCAAGCAGCAGTTTACAATCACATTTGGGCTGTTGCCATATTCAGGAAAAAATGCGTAACAAATTGTGAGGTGTTTTTCCCTTGTTAACCTGTGGGGTCAAAGCACTCATTACACTCCTCGACAAATTCCCCGATATGGAGACGCTTTTTTTTTTTAGTTTCCACTGTAGGGGTACCTCAGGGTCTCTTGAAATGTGACATGGCACCTGGAAACTATTCAAGCAAAATCTTCCCTCCAAAAGTGAAATGGAACTCCTTCCCTTCTGAGCTCTGCCATGTGGACAAACAGCAGTTTATAAGCATATATGAGGTATTGCGGTATTCAGGAATTAAATGCTTAAAAATTGCAGGGTGGTTTTGCTCCTTTTACCCCTTGTGAAAATGAAACATTTGGGACTAAATCAACATTTTATTAAAAGAAATTACATTTTTTTATATCCACAGCCAAGGGTCTCTAAATTGTATGAAATGCCTCAAAAATTCCTTTAAAGGTGTAGTTTCTAAAATGGGGTCACTTTTCGAGGTATTTATATTGTAGGAGTACCTCAGAGTCTCTTCAAATGCGACACAGCGCCCAATAAACATTCCAGCAAAATCTGCCCTCCAAAAACCATATGGAGCTTCTTCCCTTCTGAACCCTGCAGTTTACCCGTACAGCAGTTTACAACCACGTATCTCCATTTTGCTTCAATTCCTGTGGACCAAAGTTTCTAAATTTAGTTTTAAATACCGTAATTTGAGGGTGTAGTTTCTAAAATGGGGTCATTTATGGATGGTTTCTTTTATATAAGCCTCATAAAGTCACATCAAAATTAAGAACTAATCTTAAAAACGTTGTTTTTTGGAAATTTTCTTGAAAATGTGAAAAATTGCTTCTAAAGTTACTAAAAAAATAAAATGACATTAACAAAATGATAGCACAACATAAAGTAGACAAGTGGGGAATATTAATTAATAACTATTTTGTATGGTATCACTATCTGTCTTAAAATCAGTGAAATTAAAATTTATAAAGGTATTTGTTAAAAATAAAGGTAAAATATAGCAACCTAAATTTACAACTAACATGAAGTCCAAAATCTCAGAATTTATTGGATAAGTAAAAGCATTCCAAAGTTATTACCACATAATGTGACACATGTAATATTTGCAAAAAATAGACTCCATCAGTAAGGTGAAAACTGTGTCTGGAAAGTGTTAATGTCGGGGTAGTTAAAATCCTCCATAATAAGCTCCCCATTATTGCTTCATGCCTTTTTTATTTGTTGCAGCATAGTATAATATTAATAGTTTACCATTATCTCCAGCTCCATGGATATTAACCTGCAAGGACACCACACTCTCAGAGCCTATACTGTCATTTAGGACTAGTCTTAAAGAGGAATAGCACATCATAGACACATAAGAATCTAAGCTCCAGAATTGTTATTACATGAAGAATACAAGTAGTTACTAAAAAAACACGTCTGGATAGGTGACAGGTCCTCTTTAAGTTGGATTTTACAAACAGGCAAACCCCTCTTTTATCTTTTTTGTCTTTTCTAAATAAAGTATAACTGGGCTGTGTGGGGTGGGGGAAGACCCGGAAGTCATGGTACATTCTGGCTACCAAGTTATGGTTTCCATCTATCCCCGTTTCTGTTATGCCCACTACATCATATTCTTTGTCATTAAAATTTTCAGTTCATCCATTTTTATTTGCCAGACTCCTCACATTCACCAGCAAACATTTGATGTTACCAACAGCTATGTTTTTCTTCGGTATACAGTGATTCCTCCCTACTTTCTTCTCTAGCTCCAGCCCCCAATAAAACTGCGCCATCCCTCCTATATCCCACTCTCTATATGCCTTAATTACCCTCATTTTTCTATGACCACCCTCCCCCAGATCGATGGGTAAAGGCGCCTCCAGCCATCTAAACATTCTTTCCCTCAGCTGAGCTGCACTCCTCAATGAGTAGCAGGCCATCCCTACTGTAGAGCCTGTAGCCAACAGAGAACTCTGCCCAGTTCTCCATGAACTCAAACCCTTACTTCCTGCACCAGCTTCTGAGCCACTTATTTAATTTGCTAAGCTCCTACTGCTAGTGATGCTTTTGGTTCCAGTGGTATTTCTGTAAATACTAACTTGAAGGTCCTATTATTTCTTCTAGCTCTCTCAAATCATTTTATGGACCTTCCATCTCCTTTGAGACATATTTTACAGCAAAATTGTGGCACATTTTGGCACCAAATGTGTCATCTTAGACTCTTCCCCTTCCCATGAAGTCCCACCACTTTTCACCAAGCGATGTCCCTGTAGAGCCTGTCAGGAAAAAAGCATAGAAACCCTAGATGCATCAAATTTTGGCACAGACACATTAGTAGATCTGGGCCACTGTTCAGCATTCACGGTTTTGGTGTCAATGACCCTATCTGTCCACCTAATAATAGAGTCCTCTACCTACAGCATCTGTCTGAACTCTGCTGCACTCCTCGTCCTATCCTTCCTATAGCAGTCATCCTCTTCATTACTAGGAGCACAACCCTGCTTGTGGTCCTTTAATGAAAGTAAAGACGATCTGACAGTTCTCCTGTGTTAGTAATTACACAACACAATTCAAAAGCATATTTTCTTACATGTGTATTGTGCAGTTCCTGTTATTCTTCCTGGAGTTGTATGGATAATTTGACAACTGACATTAACAATGTCAGTTGTTAAAGGGGTTGTCCGCTTTTTAATATTGATGACCTGTCCTGGACACCTGGTACCCCGCCAGTCAGCTGTGAAGAGAAAGCAGCGCTCACAACTGCATTGAAATGAATCGGACGGCCGACCTGTAATTACACCTGCTCGCCACTGAGGTTGTGAGCACTGACTTTTCTTCAAACAGCTGATTGGCCGGGGTACCGGGTGTGGCCCCCCCTCCGATCTGACAGCCCCTTTAATTGGTGCACCAACACATGCAGGTAGTTTTTAGTCATAAAATACTGGTTGATATATACTATCATAAATATATTGTGTAGCTTGTGCTTCTTCCGTGTCTCCATCACTTCTGCTTAAACTGTGTCTCAGGCTTTTAACAATTCCATTAAAGAAGGTCAGGGCTGAATTTAACTAGAAGGCCTTGGCATTATATTTCATGTTCATATGGATTGTGAAAAACCTGTGTTTTGCCTACCTATTTATGGCATGCTATGTTTTTGTCCATGTCCAGTATGAATGCATGTACCACATTATGTGCAGTGATACTGGTCTTCGCACACCCGCTGCTTTCTTACAAGGACTTATCCATTAATCTCACGAGTACATAGCCTAACTTAACAATGTGGCGGTATAATTTAATTACTAAACTCTATCTCCAGTTATCTGGTCATCCCCATATTGATTTCCTGTAGTTGTGATCACCTGCAATATGCTGCGAGGGGATTTAAGAGATTGCCTTTAAAATAACCTTAAGGGAAGGACCTTTAACCCATTTGTTTGGTTTCTTGACAGTCTTTTCATTTGCTACATTCTTTGGCTATTCATGATACATTTCAACATTTAATCAACTCCCAGATATAGTTCAAGGTCCCAGTTTAACATTGCTGCTGTCCAGATATTGCAGCATTTAGCACAACCACTTCCAATCAATCTGTTCCAGTTGCAAATAGACTGTCCTGCAATAAGTCATTTCACGCCAATAGCTGATGTCACTCAGCAATAACTGCTGGTAAAATATCTCCCACCCGTTCACAAGGAATACCGTGTGTAAATCTCAGCCGTGCTTCTGGGAATAAAATGTATCACATCGGGGGTAAAATATATCACATTTGGGAACAGGCAACTAATTATTGCTGAGATATAAATACATATCTAACTGTATATAAATGAATTATGCACATATACCTTGCCGTTCCTGGTCATGGAGTGAATAGTCCTTCATAATATAAAATACCTTACAGCCTTCATGCTTCACTTTCTTATTTATTCCTACATTTATATGTCATGACTTAAGTGAGTGAGACCTAAAAGACAGACCAGAGGCTACTCTGCATGAGTATTATTTCAATTCTGCACTATCAATTCTTTTTTTGAGCTTTTATTTTTGGATTTAAAAAAAAATTTACAAAAAATTCAGTGCGAAAGGTGCCATCAATTCTCAGTAAACTGGGCTGTTCCTAGGTTATAATAATAAGAGCTCACACCATTGACCTGAAAACGGTACTGCACCTACAAATCTAATTTTGGAGCAAATTGGAACAATCTAGTAATTTTGGTGCAGTTTGTTGAATCTACTTCTTGAGAACTGCTCTGCACCTAGCTAGACAAGGGGGATGGCCTGCTAAGAAGGGCATGTGGCTTAAAGGAAATGTGTCACCAAAAATTTTCATCTGCCAGTTAAAACCAGATAGTAACACATATCCCTTTTTCTAATCGATTTGGCACTTAATAATATATCTTTTGTTGATTCGCATTTACTATATTTTAGTAAAGTTAAGTCATGTCCCTTTGTTGGGCAAATTGTGTATGCTGTCCACACATGGAGAGTCATGTGCAAATCGTCTATGCTGTCCACTGATGGAGAGTCATGTGACCATGCAAAAATTACTCCAGACACATCATTCAGCCTTCTTTTCTCAAATACACCACATCTGCCATCTGCATTTGCAATGTTGAGACTTTAGTGTAGGTGTAGTGTATTTTAATGGAGAAGACTGAGTGATTTGCCTTAACACAGGACCCTCCATCAGCAGCCATTTTATGGACAGGACCTTTGTGTGGATAGCACAAAAGACTTGGCCAACAACAGAGAATACTTTATGAAATATAGTGCAGAATATCAACAAAGTCTATATTAGTAAGTGCCATATAATCATCGTACAAACACATTGATCAACAGTTGATGGAAAGTGGCCAACCCCTTTAGCAGCATGTAGAAAGCATTAAGAAAATTGCTTTACAGCAGCCCCATGGGCCATAGACACATTGGTCTGGAGGGGACCTCATTGACTTCTATGGGAGAGTTTTCTAGGCATGCTCTGTGACCAGTGCAGAGGTCATTGTACAAGGAAAGAATAGATAAGCTTTGACAATCATATACAAAGAGGTGATATCATTATAGGCAGGATTGGAATAACAGATAAGCAGGTAACTGCAGTAAAGTGATCTGTATGGACCAAGAAGTGGCGCCTACTATTAGTCTTAGTGGGCAGTGTGAAAACTGTAGGATTTTATGGGTTTTATTTAAACACAAATATTGCAATAGAAAATTAAAAAATAACAATCAAAAATGCTTTACAAATAAATAAAAACATGATTTAAACAATAGGTCTCTGATGATACATTACCTGTAATGGGATTGGGGCATGATCTAAGTGAGCAAAGATTCTGGCATAAAATTCTATGCTAAAATAAGACAACCGACAGTTGGTATAGAGTGAGATTAAAGTGTTTAATTCTGCACCAGCCTGAGCCCTGTGATATATCGAGACGATCCAGACAGCTAGTCTAAGGGCTATATTACACTGGCTGAGAGGTGGCTAGATCATCACTCTTTAGAGATGATTTGCCTGTTTATAAATGCTACCGATTACCCGATGAACGAGCCAACGCTCATTTGTCGGGCAATCACATCTTTTACGCAGGCTAAAAAAATCATTGTTTCCCCAGAGGCAGATTATGGTGTCTAATCACGCTCTGCTGCCGGCAAATAATGAATGGAGTGAATGGAGCTAGTACTTGAGATTACAGCACTTCTCAGACGATATGCAGTGTAATGAAGAGGAAGCAGTGCTCGAATGGACCACCGACTTCTCTTCCAACATCTGATCGTCGCGTTGTCAGGTTTTGGACCCCCACCAATCAGATATTAATTATATATCCTGAGGATAGGTCATCAATACATCAGCCAGCAGAACCCCTTTAAGTTTAAATCCAACCAGGAATACATTTGAGTTTGTGTGTGTCGTCTCCTCTTTTCCCACACACGGATACATTAGCTAACCTGTGTTGTTACTGTTTTTTTAAATAATATTTATCATGTTCTACAGCGAATGCTAGTGCTAAGAAAATAAAAGCATTATAGCTTTCAGAATTGTTTAGTTTTTACTTTACATACTATGTACACCCTTTAGGCAATTTAGACAATGCACAAAGTCTAGTTGGTTCTCTGCACTGTCCAGAGATATTATGTAGTTGAGAATAATAAGAACGAAATGTTTCAAAAATTTTACATGGGTCATGCATATGGTCACTAGTAGAGTCCTTAATACAGGGCAGATCAGTAGTAGCGGTGTGAGGATGAAGCAAATGGGAAAGGGGCTTCAGTTGATCCCTGTACCTGATACTTTTGGTTCAGTAAATATTTGAGGGAACCCCAGGTCTGAGTAAAATCTGCAGAAGTAGAGGGAGACAATGTCCATTCTCCCTTTTCAATTTAGTGCCATGCTGAATCAACGTCCCTCTCAGGACACATTTCAGGCCCTCCCAGTTTGTAGGGAGAGGTGTATTAAAAAACATTTCAAAACAACTTTTGACATCTGCATTTCTGCAACACAGATGGCATATTTTAAATGAGTTTTACTATCGGTTTTAACATGTTATGTTAATGTAGTTGATTACCTGATGTACATCCGTAGCACTTCCTGTTGCTGTATCCAGCCAAACTCATGATGCATTTCTTCTTTCTCTGCCACAGCTCCAGCACGCTGCTAACAATGCCCATCTAGTTTATAGCTCCTCCCACCCAGCTAGTTACATTAGACACTGCCCTACCACTGCCCCTAACAACATCCAGCTAGTTTATATCTCCTTCCACTAGCTACTCACATAGACACTTCTCTATCACTGCCTCTAACGCCCAGCTAGTTTATAGCTCCTCCCACCAGTTAGTTACATAGACACTCCCCTATCACTGCCCCTCACACCCAGCTAGTTTATAGCTCCTCATATCATCTGGTTACATAGACACTCCTGTATCACTGCCCCTAACACCCAGCTTGTTTATATCTCCTCCCACAAAGCTAGTTACATAGCCACACCCCTATAACTGCCCCTAACAGCACCCAGTTAGTTTATAGCCCCTCCCAACAGCTAGTTACATAGACACTCCCCTATAACTGCCCCTAACAATGCCCAGCTAGTTAATAGCTCCTCATACCATCTAGTTACATAGACATTCCCCTATCACTGCCGGTAACAACACTCAGCTACAGGGGCGTAGCTATAGGTGGTGCAGATGCAGCAGTCGCTACCGGGCCCAGTAGCTTGAGGGGGCCCAAAGACCCTTGTGCTGCATAAGAAGACACACAAAGCACTGAGGAAAGAGGGGCCAAAGATGAACTCTTGCACCAGGGCCCATGAGCCGTTAGCTACGCCCCTGCTCAGCTAGTTTATAGCCCCTCCCACCAGCTATTTACATAGCCACTCCCCTATCACTGCCCCTAACACCTAGCTAGTTTATAGCTTATAGCTCCACCCACCAACTAGTTACATAGACACTCCTGTATCACTGCCCCTAACACCCAGCTAGTTTATATCTCCTCCCACCCAGCTAGTTACATAGACATTCCTGTATCACTGCTCCTAACACCCAGCTAGTTTATATCTCCTTTCACCAGACACTCCCCTATCACCACCCAATAACAACGCCCAGCTAGTTTATAGCTCCTAACACCAGCTAGTAACAGACACTCCCCCATCACTGCCCCTAACAACACCCAGCTGGTTTATAGTTTCTCCCGCCAGCTAGTTACATAGACACTCCCCTATCACTGCCCCTAACAACACCCAGCTAGTTTATAGCTCCTCCCACCCAACTAGTTACATAGACACTCCCCTATCACTGCCCCTAACACCCTTCTAGTTTATAGCTCCTCCCACCAGCTAGTTACATAGACACTCCCCTATCACTGCCCCTAACAACGCCCAGCTAGTTTATAGCTCCTCCCACCCAACTAGTTACATAGACACTCCCCTATCACTGCCCCTAACACCCAGCTAGTTTATAGCTCCTCCTAACCAGCTAGTTACACAGACACTCCCCTATCACTGCCCCTAACAACATCCAGCTAGTTTATAGCTCCTCCCACCCAGTTAGTTACATAGACACTGCCCTATCACTGTCCCTGTTGCTGCTTTGACATGCCCACATACATAACATCACAGGAAATAGGAAAGAGCTGCATGGACATGGTCATGTGACCACAGCCCAGAATGGAAGATAGGAGCCATAAAGGTAAAAAGAAAATACAAAATCACAGCTACCTTCATAAATTATTATTATTTTAAAGCAGATGCAAACCGGAAAACCTCTTTAAGAGATTGCCATTCAGCCACCAATTCCAGGATTGACTAAACATTGGTTTATTTTCATGAAACCGGAAGAGGCTAAAATAACTAACCATAAAAATTCACCAAATGCTATTATAATTTCTGGTTCCAAATATAGTTCCAGTTCTAGTAGCTCCCATTAGTAAATGGTGGAAGAAATCAAAATGCTCATGTTGATATTGATTGGACATAAGTAAAATGTCATTTAAATAAATTAGGGTAATCATAAAACCCACATGTTATTTCACAGAGGCAAACAACCCTATCAAACAAATTCCATTAGTGGAGCATGAGTCTTGTTTATCAGCTAACTGCTTATGCACTAAGGTAATTATTCTGCTGAAGTTTTCTGCCATTTCTCTTGTGGTTGCCTTAGGGGTCTACAAAAAGAGTAGAATTAATAAGATGCCAGAAACTGGAGGTTTTTAACTTCATCTCTGTCATAAAACAAGTCGCACAAACAAAATGACATTTTCTTCCATAATTGCTTGACCTGCTTCACTTTAAGGTCAACAACTATTCTTATGAAATTTTGCCCACATTTTAATAGATAAAATGAGTGACATTATTACTTTTCCATTTGGGTGAATTTACAGTAAACACTGAGGTAATATGTACAAATGTGTAGGTTTATACAACTCACGCTATCTGATCGTCTTTGACCAGTGGTAGAACATAGGAAAATACATTTCACCAAAGTCTGGCCTAAACAATGAGACTTTTTGATGCTGAATAACATAGTTAAATGCTTATTGTAGTTCCTGAAGAGTTTACATTGATACAATTCAGAATCTGCTACTGCTACTTTTGTGTTCATACAAGTTTTATTGAGTTTTCAATACACAATGAACAAATACAGTATAATAACAGTAGGATTATACAGTCCTCACATAGAGGTATGATATAATGACATAACAGTATTCTACAATGGGTAAAGATAACATTCACTGTGGGCATTATGCCCAGATGTAATACAATCTGGGTGTGGTGGTGGTGGTGGGGGGTGCGGTAGAATAGAATGGTGGGTATGGAAAAAATAGGTGAGTGGGAAATGGAGCCCATATCATTGACAGTGTAACAACTATTACATGGTATAGTAAGCATCCATAAGTTGAAAAACTTGAATTGCAAGTGATCAACTTCAAGTTCTTCTAATTATATATTGGCATTAAGCCATGGAGACTACGTCTTCAGATGGTAATGGTACAAAGTAGTCCTACTACAGAAGCAATTAGGCATACAAAGTTGGGAGCTAGTTGAGGGGAAAGACCACTTCACATCTAGCCAACACTTCTTAAAAGTGGATTGTGGTGTTTTTTTTTTATACAGTTTTGGGTTAGGGAGTCAAAGGTGATGAGTGTTTGTGAGGCCCATATCAATTTCCACCAGACTGAGTTCAGCATATGGACGGTGTGGAGACACAAGGCCCGGCTGCCTACTCAATTGGATTGCTTTACTTTACTGATGCATATTGGATAAGCTCATGCCTCATATGACTTCTGTTTAATTAATAAGCTATGGGAAAGGCGAGGTCTCTTCCCTTTCTAAAGGAATCTAGGAAAGGTCTGACTTAAAGGGAACCTGTCACCTCCTAGACCGAAAATAAACTGTTAGCAGTACCTTACTGTAGGGTCCAGTGTGAGGCAGATGCATATCTTTATAGGGACAAGCGATTCTTGTAACAGTGGAAAATCAATCTTTTATTCCTGCAGCGCGCGCTCTCCTGTGTCATCCTGAAGTCAAGGGGGCAGCGGCCTAGTTTCTCCAAGTCAAGCTAGCCACTCCCCTCTTGTAAGTGACTGACACTTCTGCTGTTGGCCGGGGATCGCGCAAGTCTCGCGCATGCGCGATGAGTTCCTGCGCGATCCCGGCTCCGGCTGTTCACATCGCCGGCGCTTTTCTCATTACAGCGCATGCGCCGCATCGGTGAGGTGAAATTAAGCTTTAGGAGCTTTATGTTAAGATTAGATATATGGACGCCTAGATATTTTAGAGAGGATTTAGCCCAAGTGAAAGAAGTTGTCTTTTCTTATAATTCTGTGAACATAAATAAACTTAAATAAAGATGAAAGAGATAGGGGTGGAGATCACCGTGGTTTAGAGTAAAGACAGCAGAAGGATATTTCTCCTATAAAATATACACTTTATTGATTCAATTAAAAGATAATATATCACACAGATCTGTTCTACAGTCCAGGTAAACGGAGGGGGGGGGGTTAAATATTTCCTGGTATGCCCTGATACTAGGCCCTTTGCCCAGGGGCACCCCCTAATGGTGGAGGAGCCTTGTCCCCATACCTAGATCTACCAATCCCTATTAAAGCCCTGATAAGGGGAAAAAAGGGGATAAATCATCTACGCTTTGGTGCTGGATTCCCAGGAGGGATGAATCATCAGCACCTAGAAACTGAAAATCCAACACGTTTCGCCCAACTTATGGGCTCCTCAGGGGGTGATTATGTAAATAATGAAGTTGTTGGAACAGATATAATAATCATAAATTCCCCAGATAGCAAAACATGGGAAGGGAACAGTTTGATACTTACCTCTACCACCAGTGGACCGTGAGATAATCACAGGAGTCCTATAAACAAAAATGAAAAGACATAAATACACAGTCTAAAATAAGTTTAATCTATTAAGATGGAAAAAAACTAGAACTTACGATGGTCCAAGTGGTGTAGGCATCCCATGTGGCGCAGAAGCACACATTCTGGGACACTGGCTGGGTTTAAATACCATACACTGAGGATCACTTCCGCCTGCCAAAGAGCGCGCTTTCGGTGCGTGGAACGCATCATGGAACGCATGCGTCACTTCCGGTTGCGCTGGATCGCAAATGTACAAATGATAGACCGTGGAGGTAACTGTATTGGGCTTTTTTCACATCGGCTATTGATGAGAGTTCTTTAACCTTCTTGGACCTTTGCATTACCAAGCAGGGCGATCATTTGAGTACTACGGTCTACCGCAAATCCACTGCTACCAATAATATTTTATTATGGAGCAGTCATCATCCTGTCTCTTTAAAACGCGGTATTCCCAAGGCTCAGTTTCTGCGGATGCGCAGAAACTGCTCTGACTCAGAATCTTTTTTCGTTGAATCTAGGAAATTGTTTGACAGATTACACCAGAGGGGATACCCAAAACCTGTCCTCAGGGAGGCTTTTCAAGTTGCAGAAGCCCAGGATAGAAACAAACTCCTTGTCCCTAGACAAAAAAATCCCCAAGCTCAATCTGAAATCCGATTAATCACTACTTTTGATCATGCTCGTAAACAGGTCAAAGATATTCTGCATAAATACTGGCCCATTCTCTATATGGATCACGAACTGTCGAGAGCCATTGCTCCTTTCCCTCAGATCACTTACAGAAAAGGCCTAAGCCTTCAAAATCGCCTGGTACGTAGTCACTACCAAGGCCGCAAGAGAGAAGGAACATGGCTCGACAGAAAACCGAATGGAGTTTTCAGGTGTGGGTCGTGTAAGGCAGTGGCCCCCAACCTTATTTGCACCAAGGCTCGGTTTCTCGCTAGACAATTTCCCCAGGGCCCGGGGTAGGGGGGATGGGGTTGGGGGGGCGGAGCATAGTGCCCCCACACAGTAGTTATTCCCCATTAGTGCCCCCACACAGTAGGTATACCAGTATAGTGCCCCCCACACAGTAGTTATACCAGTATAGTGCCCCCCACACAGTAGTTATACCAGTATAGTGCCCCCCACACAGTGGTTATAGTAGCATAGTGCCACCCACACAGTAGTTATAGTAGCATAGTGCCCCCCCACACAGTAGTTATAGTAGCATAGTGCCCCCCACACAGTAGTTATTCCCCATTAGTGCCCCCACACAGTAGGTATACCAGTATAGTGCCCCCACACAGTAGTTATTCCCCATTAGTGCCCCCACACAGTAGGTATACCAGTATAGTGCCCCCACACAGTAGTTATTCCCCATTAGTGCCCCCACACAGTAGGTATACCAGTATAGTGCCCCCACACAGTAGTTATTCCCCATTAGTGCCCCACACAGTAGGTATACCAGTATAGTGCCCCCCACACAGTAGTTATAGTAGCATAGTGTCCCCACACAGTAGTTATACCAGTATAGTGCCCCCACACAGTAGTTATACCAGTATAGTGCCCCCACACAGTAGTTATAGTAGCATAGTGCCCCCCACACAGTAGTTATTCCCCATTAGTGCCCCCACACAGTAGGTATACCAGTATAGTGCCCCCCACACAGTAGTTATAGTAGCATAGTGTCCCCACACAGTAGTTATACCAGTATAGTGCCCCCCACACAGTAGTTATACCAGTATAGTGCCCCCACACAGTAGTTATAGTAGCATAGTGCCCCCCACACAGTAGTTATAGTAGCATAGTGCCACCCACACAGTAGTTATAGTAGCATAGTGCCCCCACACAGTAGTTATAGTAGCATAGTGCCCCCCACACAGTAGTTATTCCCCATTAGTGCCCCCACACAGTAGGTATACCAGTATAGTGCCCCACACAGTAGTTATACCAGTATAGTGTCCCCACACAGTAGTTATACCAGTATAGTGCCCCCACACAGTAGTTATAGTAGCATAGTGCCCCCACACAGTAGTTATAGTAGCATAGTGCCCCCACACAGTAGTTATAGTAGCATAGTGTCCCCACACAGTAGTTATAGTAGCATAGTGCCCCTCTCCTTCAGTTTTGTACAATAAAAAAAACAAACACTTATACTTACCTCCATCAGCCTGGCAGCGCTGCGATGCAGGCCTCCTCCGGCCTGTGTCCCGCTCTGCATGGCTCAGGCGGCGTGATGACGTCATCGCATCGCCTGAGCTGGCCTCTGATAGGCTACAGGCACTAGGCCTGCAGCCTATCAGAGGAACGGGCAGGGGAGATGCCTCTCCCTGCCCCACCGCAGCACAGGCATCTGTATCGCCGTCCTGAGGACGGCGATACAGATGACTATGGAGATGAGCGCTTCCACAATGGAAGCGCTTATCTCCTTGTCCCCTGCCACCACCGCGGCCCGGCAGACATCGATTCAGGGCCCGGTCCTGGGCCGCGGCACGGTGGTTGGGGACCGCTGGTGTAAGGCCTGTAACTTTTTACAGACAACAAAATCTGTCCAATGTTCAATAACACAACGGGTTTACAGGATTAATGACCTTATCAATTGCCGTAGTAAAGGAGTGATTTATGTATGTCAATGTCCGTGCCCTATGGACTACATAGGGAAGACAACTCGTGAATTAAGGCGTAGGATTGTTGAGCACGTAAATGATATTAAAAAGAAAAGAGATACTCCCGAAGCCAACCACTTTATTAATTTTCATAACGGTGACCTTAACACAGTACATTTTTCTGCCATTCAGACATTACCAGAATCCATTAGCAAGGGAGATTGGGACAGAAATTTGTTACAAAGGGAATCAAGGTGGATTTACCACTTACGGTCCCAATCCCCCTTAGGTCTTAATGAAAGGCTCACATATACTTGCTTTATCTGATGTCCCCTTTGTTTGTTCTTTGTCTTTTTGTTGCCGATATATATATTATGTAGCCTGTAGAGGGATTCCCCCTCCCTGGCCAGAGGCACAAGAAGTGCCCAAAGTGCTAGAATGGATGTTCCATTGCATCCATTACAATTATAGCCATAGTGGCATTATCAGACCACATGGCGCTACCTGTTTAGATCACATAATAACACACATATCCCCCATCAATTCTCATGGGAGAGGCTGGTATGGATCATCTTTTTCAATTATGTTGGTGTTTTATACAACCTATATATTACCTTCACGGTCTATTATTCATACATTCGCGATCCAGCACCACCAGAAGTGACGCATGCGTTCCATGATGCGTTCCACGCACCGAAAGCGCGCTCTTTGGCAGGCGGAAGTGATCCTCAGTGTATGGTATTTAAACCCAGCCAGTGTCCCAGAGTGTGTGCATCTGTGCCACATGGGATGCCTACACCACTTGGACCATTGTAAGTTCTAGTTTTTTTCCATCTTAATAGATTAAACTTATTTTAGACTGTGTATTTATGTCTTTTCATTTTTGTTTATAGGACTCCTGTGATTATCTCACGGTCCACTGGTGGTAGGGGCAAGTATGAAACTGTTCCCTTCCCATGTTTTGTTATCTGGGGAATTTATGATTATTATATCTGTTCCAACGACTTCATTATTTACATAATCACCCCCTGAGGAGCCCATAAGTTGGGTGAAACGCGTTGGGGTTTCAGTTTCTAGGTGCTGATGATTCATCCCTCCTGGGAATCCAGCACCAAAGCGTAGATGATTTATCCCTTTTTTCCCCTTATCGGGGCTTTAATAGGGATTGGTAGATCTAGGTATGGGGACAGGGCTCCTCCACCATCAGGGGGTGACCCTGGGCAAAGGGCCTAGTATCAGGGCATACCAGGGAATATTTAACCCCCCCCCCTCCTTTTACCTGGACTGTAGAACAGACAGATCTGTGATATATTATCTTTTAAATGAATCAATAAAGTGTATATTTTATAGGAGAAATATCCTTCTGCTGTCTTTATTATAATTCTATGGCTTCAGGCTTGGGTAATGTGATGTTCAGGATTTCGCTAGATTTACTTTAAAGTTAGAAAAGGCATCATATTAGGTTAATGCCTGTTATGTGTGTCCTTTCCTTCGATTTCTTAATGAGATGAGACATTAATTTATCACCCTTGTTACTGTGTGCAAAAAGCTTGTGTTTGTAATGTAAAAGGCGTTTGTGTAGGATTTGTTCCCTTCATTTAGCGAGCTCATCTTGTACTTGAACAGAGTGGGAGTATTTGCTAATATATTGTAAAGACACGATTCTCGTAAAAAGTGCATCAATGTCTTTTAGTTTATCTCTCTTGAGTCTCATCAATAAGGTAATAAAATTCCACGTATATATGCTTTATGTGTCTCTCAGACATTGTGGAAATCTTGACATCGGGAAAATCTTGAGCCCTAAACATTAATGTCCAAAAATGTACTAAGGTGTTGTGGATTTGGGAGAAATACTGCAGCACTCGATGTCTTCAATGCAATTCCTAATTTATTTACCAAGAATCCGACGTTTCTACTACAATGAGTCTTTTTCAAGACATGATTTATCTGATTTTTTCTTCCTGTAGGTACCAGGAGAGTGGTGCAGTCACCAAGTGAGGTTCTGTAGCCTCTTTTTTCTCAATCAAACTAGAAAAAAAACTGCTAGTGTGTAGGAAAAGGGTGATTTATTGAGCATGTCACCATAAATGATTCTCTAATCCAATCAACTTGATGCATTAACGGTTTTGATGTTGATGCACAATTACTTCTTCCAGACATTTGATTGATAGGTGAGACACAATGTTTTTAAAGTGAGCACAGCGTTTCCAATTAACCCTATTATGGCTGACTAGTGGTGTACCAGAGTTTCCAGGCATCAGACAAGCATTTCTTTTTACCCAGAACCCAGAATCTCCCTACTCTAACTTATAAGAGCACAAAGCCATTTGGTATTCTGTATGTGTATGGTCAGCTTCACACTAAGCTTAGAATTCCTACTTGTTTATGTTATCAAATCTACTCATTCATGTTATTTTGGGTGTATAGCAGTACACATTCCAGTTCACAGGCCCAGTAACAAAGGCCTTAAAAATGGACCATTTCTGCAGACCCCCTAGCATGGCTGCAGTCGCAGTGGGAATCATACTTACCTGATCCCAGCCACAGAGTTTCAGCTCCATCAGTTCCCCTTGAGTGCTGCAGATCTCAGGTTGCCCCCCGTCAGCATCTGGTTTGACATGGGTCACGTGGTTGCTGCAGCCATTCACTAGCTGCAGCGGTGACATGTCACCCATGTATCACATGACTCGTTGACATGACGCTTGGATAACACATCCCTGCTGTGGCCAGTCATAAGCTGCAGTAGCCACTTGACCTGTGTCAAACTGGATGTTTACATGGAGACACCCCCACACCTGCAGCGCCCAAGGGGGAGAGAAGGAGCCCGAATCAGGTAAGTTTGATTGCCACCACAGGTTCAGCCATGAAGAAGGGTTCTGTAGAAAAGGTCTCCAGGGATGAACAGGGTGAACTTACTCTGGTGTACTGGGATATGTGGAATAGGGTGAGCATATTTTCAAAAAGGACGAGACTTGAGGAAGGATGGTTGCCAGCGCTGCACTGCGTCCTGACCTCACGCACATCATCAGGTTATAGTGCGCCCAATGTGCAATATGTCCTAACCCCTTACGTGGTGAGGACACAGGCATCACCTGCACCTGCAGATGAGGTCCAATAAGTGGTGAATATTCACCACTCTCTGGAGGCCTCCTCTCCTCTAAGGCTACACTAATGAGCAGGGCAAGGAGAAGGTATTCGGGTGCCCTAGACATAGCAGGCAAATTGTGCCCCTTCCCCCTCCCTCCCCCAAATCAAAATTACCCTATTGTCTAATAAAGAGGTTTAAACACATTTTATAAGAAGCAGTCACCGGTATACCAA
Source organism: Rhinella marina (assembly GCA_900303285.1). Classification (NCBI taxonomy): domain Eukaryota; kingdom Metazoa; phylum Chordata; class Amphibia; order Anura; family Bufonidae; genus Rhinella; species Rhinella marina. Next base: position 28,084 of record ONZH01010924.1, on the reverse strand, counting down.
AAGTAAATCCAGTCACTTTCCACTTACTTTTCTTCTCCACTTGGTTAAGACCATTGTGCACAGATGTCTTTGATCTACTATAAAAGAAGACACAGTATTAATAAATGGCAAACTGTAGATAGGGTCTGTTACAGGTTTTACATTATGGCCCAGGAGATTGGGTTACACCTTACTTGTTGCTTCTGCAGTCTAGCTCCACCTTCTATATCAAACAACCCCCTATTCAGCTGCCCCTTTAACACTGCCACCCTGTAGCTTCCACCAATAGTGTGCCTGCTGCTGTATTGAGCGCTCACATAACTTTGACAGTGTTGCCCAATGGCCCTGAATACTGTATTGCAAAAATAGAAGTGCCAAAAAGCGCAAGTACAGAACTAGAAAACGAATACAGACCCCAGATTACCCCCAAATTCATACAAACCCCAGATTAGACCCCAAATTTATACAGACCACAAATTCATACAGACTTCCAGGATCAGACCTCAAATTCATACAGCAAAAGGATCAGACCGCATATTCATGTGGCCCCCTATAACCTCCTTCCCTTAAATGTAGACCTCAGATCAGACCCCAAAATTCATATTACCCTTTAAATCCTCTTTTCTCAGATCCCTGCAGACCATAGATAGAACCCCAAAATTCATGTGGCCCCATAAATTTCCTTCCCTCAGATCCCTGCAGACCTCAGATCAGACCCCAAAATTCATGTGTCCCCCTAAACACTTTTCCCTCAGCTCTCCTGTTCTGGACACTGCCACCTCCACTCTGGAGATCACAACTCTTCTTGCAGTGTTGCAGTGACCTGACGTGGCCCAGTGTCAGGTCATACTCTACGCCTACATGCACTAAGTCCTGACACAGGATGTAGCCAGGGAGTATTGAGTAACACGTGCTCTACACTCACTGCTCCCCTTACTTCTCCCCTAATGTGCACTTCCAAAATAGTGCCTGCTCAAAAGTGTGCCCCCCCCCCCCCAACACCTTGAGAATCCCAAACATTTTAGCTAAATTAAAAATCCCAGCCGGACAATTTTTTAATGTCCCAAAAAGATTACTTGTCTGAAAAAAGAGGTCGTATGGTCACCCTAATGTAGGACCAATTGATTTTAGTTTTATTTATTGGGGAAAGAATCTGGATGTGTGCCGTTCCTAATTAAGTATCTCTGATGGTCAGCGATCCTTCTCTTTTCCTCATAAAATTAGATCTCCACTACATTTCTGGGACAATGAAAGGTATGTTAACAGGGACAGGGGTTTACTATAGGGGTGCAGAGGTAGCAGTCCTGTTCCAGATTTTTCTGTGAGGCAGCTTCACATTTCATGACAGGGAATCGTTCTCTAGGGTTAGCTCATTTAGCTGCTTTATGAGTAGGCAAAACGGTTCAGCTGCATTCGGCCCTCACCACTGCAGTGCATCATTTAAGGATGACATCACTTATGCCATCAGGACTGCCAGTTTTAAAGGACATGTCCTCAGTGAGCCTGCTGCATCTTCCCACCGTCTCCTCCTCTAGCCCCTGCCAGTCCTCTGGCCAGGTGCCTTGCAGCCTCCATCTGCAATCATAAAAGGCATTGTATGGGGAATCTGTTGCTGGTACATAAAGTTAAAGGGATGCTGAAGGCAATTAGTAAAATGTTCATGCTTTTTATTCTGTGTGTGGGATGAGGTGTATATGTTGTATCTCACCAATTTGTCTGAACACTATAGTGTTGTACTGGGGTGCCTAGGACACACAACACTGTTGAGTTACATGAAAATATTCCTTGACAACTGCTTGAGAATTCTTGGACACTGTATTTTCCACTTTAATGGAAACGTTTTTGGGGTAAAACGGCATATCAGTGCATTTTTCAGCATTTCAGCTGTGCGTGACCTCACTCTTGAGAGGTTTCCTTGTGGAATTCAATCTCTGGGGATAAAAATACAACTCTGAGCAGGTAGTCAAGGTCAGCAGGTGTCACAGCACACTGGGAGTTTTAGTAACCTGCTGACCTGCCACTTGGCTCATGCCTTGGACTTAGGTCCTTCTTAGCTATGTTAGCTGGGGACACATACTTACACAGCAGCAGGCTGCATGCAGCAGCAAGAATCTGCAAGGTGATTGGCGATATGGAGCCTCTGAAGTAATGTTGAGGAGGCAGGGCCTGAGTCTATATTATAAAGAGCTTAAGAAACTACTCACTTTTTTATATGTATGCATAGGTTGGCTGAGATGCTATATCCTGCCTATCAGTCTGTAGTGCAGCGATAGCATTGTGCCATGCGCTGCTTGTTCAGGTGCTGGGGGCCTACTCCTGGTTCAGGTGACTACCATGGGATTAACCTGTTTCTCTGTGGGGTCAGTCTGAGCCTGACACTAAAGTAAGGTTTAGAGATGAGCGAGCATGCTCGTCCGAGCTTGGTGCTCGTTCGAGTATTACGGTACTCATAAGTGCTCGCTGCTCGGACGAGTATCTCGCCATGCTCGAGGAAATGGCATCTTCCGCATTTTGAATTTTTGGCGCCTATAAACTCAGCCAATCACAAGCCAGGAGACTCTCAGTTTCCGTGTAATTGCTCCATACTGCACGGTACGTAATAACATACATAATTTTGCTCTAACTTATCCACCTATATACAAACCACAATCCGTATTTTCTGTCCAGGTGACACATTTTGTACGTCACTTAATTAAAAAAGGTCTTTTGCTCTCACTTATACAGCTACATTACAAAAATCTCTGTGCAACATTTGTCTGGGTTGCACTTAAGCAGACCAAGTCTGCCTAATCTAATAGTTTCCGTGTAATTGCTCCATACTGCACGGTACGTAATAACATACGTAAGTTTGCTCTAACTTATCCACCTATATATTTTCTTGTTCAGATTGAACAAGTTTGTGGGTTTCAGTACAGCAGGCCCATTTATTTATTTTTTTTTATATAACACACTTATATACAGAAAATGTTGAACCCCAGGGCTAAGGGTCGAGGACGAGGGCGTGGGCGTGGGTATTCAATTAATGCAGGGGGCAGAGGCCGTGGTCCAGGGCAGGGTGAGACAGTACCTGCTGATGAGGGAGCAGGGGAACGCCGCAGAGCTACACTCCCTAGCTTCATGTCTCAACTTACAGGGACACGTGGTAGAGGACTGTTGAAACCACAACAGTGCAAACAGCTGATGTTGTGGATTGCGGACAATGCTTCAAGTAATTTGTCCACCAGTCAGTCTTCCACGCAGTCCACCCACGTTACCCAAGGGAGCACTCCTCTGGCTCCTCCACCTCAACCTCCTTCCCCCCAGTCTGCCCCCTACCAGGAAAATTTGGAATGCGATCCGGCATACTCTGAGGAACTGTTTTCTGGACCCTTCCCAGAGTCACAAACCACTTCTCAGGTTGCTGCTGACCTCTTTCCCGATGCCCAAGTTTTCCAACTGTCGCAGTCTGTGGGTGATGATGATGATGACAATGTTGACTTAGTGGAAGAAGTGTGTAAAGAGGTGTCGGACGATGAGGAGACACGGTTGTCAGACAGTGGTGGAGTTGTTGTCAGGGCAGGAAGTCCGAGGGGGGGGGGAGACTGAGGAATCGGAGGATGACGAGGTGACTGACCCAAGCTGGGTTGATAAGCCGAGTGAAGACAGTGCTTCTGAGGCGGAGGCAAGTGCTGCACCAGAACAGGTTGGAAGAGGCAGTGGTGTGGCCAGAGGCAGAAGCAGGGCCAGAGCTGGTGCATCAGCAGCAACTGTTTTACGTAGTGAAGCTCCCGTGGCGAGGCCTAGATGTTCGCAAGTCTGGAGGTTCTTTAAAGAAAGTGAGGATGACCGACGGACTGTGGTGTGCAACCTGTGCCACACCAGGATCAGCAGGGGTGCCACCACTACTAGCCTAACCACCACCAGCATGCGCAGGCATATGAGTGCTAAACACCCCACTCAATGGAACCAAGGCGATTCACCTCCTGCGGGTCACACCACTGCTCCTTCCCCTGTGTCACTCGCTGCCTCTGCTAGTCAACCCCCTGCCCAGGACCCTGGCACAAGCGCCTCCCGCCGGAAAACCACACCTTCGCCTCCACGATCCTCCACAGCGTCCACCAATGTGTCCCAGTGCAGCGTTCAGCTGTCTTTACAGCAGACACTGGAGCGCAAGAGGAAATACAGTTCCACCCACCCACATGCCCAAGCCCTCAACGTCCACATCTCCAAATTGCTGAGCCTGGAGATGCTGCCCTATAGGCTGGTAGAGACCGAGGCCTTTCGCAATCTCATGGCGGTGGCTGCCCCTCGGTATTCAGTCCCCAGCCGCCACTATTTTTCCCGATGTGCCGTCCCAGCCCTACACCAGCATGTGTCAGAGAACATCATCCATGCCCTGACCAACGCTGTTTCTGAGAAGGTCCACCTAACCACGGACACGTGGACAAGTGCTGCCGGGCAGGGACACTATATCTCACTGATGGCACATTGGGTTAACTTGGTGGAGGCTGGGACCGAGACTGACCCTGGGGCCACTCATGTACTGCCCACACCGAGGATTGCGGGGCCTACCTCGGTCATGGTCTCTCAGACGTACTATGCCTCCTCCTCCGACCCCTCCTCCTCCTCCTCCGAATTACCATCCGTGGGCACGGCGCCTTCAGTTGGTAGCTTTAGGCGCAGCAGCAGTGCCGTGGGTAAGCGCCAGCAGGCGGTGCTCAAACTGCTGAGCTTAGGTGACAAAAGGCACACCGCCCAAGAGCTGTTACAGGGCATCACAGCGCAGACCAATCTGTGGCTGGCACCGCTGAACCTCAAGCCAGGCATGGTTGTGTGTGACAACGGGCGTAACCTGGTGGCGGCTCTGCAACTCGGCAGACTGACACATGTGCCATGCCTGGCCCACGTGTTCAGCCTAATAGTTCAGCGGTTCCTCAAGACATACCCCAATTTGTCTGATTTGCTCACCAAGGTGCGCCGCATCTGTGCGCATTTCCGCAAGTTGACCACAGATGCTGCCACTCTCAGGGCAGCGCAGCGCCGCCTACAACTGTCCGCTCACCGACTGTTGTGCGACGTGCCCACAAGATGGAATTCGACATTAAACATGTTATCCAGAGTTTACCAGCAGCGCAGAGCCATTGTAGACTGCCAGATGTCAACTTCCACCAGAACTGGTAGTCAGGTCACTCAGATTCCTCAAGTCTACAATGAGGAGTGGACGTGGATGTCTGATATCTTCCAGGTGTTGAGCAACTTTGAGGAGTCAACACAGATGGTCAGCGGCGATGCCGCCATTATCAGCCTCACCATCCCGCTGCTTTGCCAGTTGAAAAACTCACTGCTCAGCATAAAGTCGGATGCTTTGCGCTTGTCACAAGAGACGGTGGAGAAAGATACGTCGCTTGATAGCCAGAGCACCCTCCGGTCTGTTTCTCAGCGCGTATTGGAGGAGGGGGATGAGGATGAGGAGGAAGAGGAGGAGAATGTCGGCAAGACAGAAGAGGGTACCAGTGCTCAGTCCTTAACTCTTGAGCGTGTATGGGCTGAAGAGGAGGACTTGGAGGAGGAGGAAATGGAGAGTGAGGCCAGTGAGGAGAGGGAATTCTTGCGTGTTGGGACTCTGGCACACATGGCAGACTTCATGTTAGGCTGCCTATCCCGTGACCCTCGCGTTAGAAGCATTTTTTCAAACACCGATTACTGGGTGTTCACTCTCCTGGACCCACGGTACAAGCAGAACCTTTCCACTCTCATCCCTGTAGAGGAAAGGAGTATGAGAGTGAATCAATATCAACAGGCCCTGGTGCACAAGCTGAAACAATCCTTCCCATCTGACGCCACTAGCGGCAGAGGGCACGGTTCTGTGGGCCAAGTAGCGGGGGAGAGGAGGCGAGCAGGCAGCTTGTCCAGCACTGGCAGGGGAATGCTCTCCAAGGCCTTTGCCAGTTTTATGTCACCCCAGCAAGACACTGTCACCTGTCCCCAGTCTAGGCAGAGTAGGGGGGAGCTGTACAGAAAGATGGTGAGGGAGTACCAACGTCCGGACCGATCACTCTGCTCCATACAACTACTGGGTTGCAAAGCTGGACACGTGGCCTGAACTGGCGCTGTACGCCTTGGAGGTGCTGGCCTGCCCTGCCGCTAGCGTGTTGTCAGAGTGGGTATTCAGTGCAGCTGGTGGCATCATCACCGATAAGCGTACACGCCTGTCTACTGACAGCGCTGACAGGCTGACGCTTATTGAATAAAGACTGGATTTCACCGGAATTCAAATCTCCTCCGGGGGAAAGCAGCTAAAGATTAACATTACTTATGTATCCGATTCTTCTTCTCTACTCCTCCTACTCCTCCTTGTCGTCTTTGCCTAACGCTGACCCAAAAAACGCCATTTTTTAGAGGTCCAACTGGCACTCTTTTACCACAATTTTTCAGGAGGGCCCCCAAAAGGCCCTCTCTTCAAACAATTTTTCTGGAGGTCCACCTACAGGCCTTCTCTATACAATTTTTCCGGAGGGCCCCCTACAGGTCCTCTCTCCAAACAATTTTTCTGGAGGTCCACCTACAGGCCCTATCTCCAAAAATTTTTCTGGAGGTCCACCTACAGGCCCTCTCTCCAAACAATTTTTCTGGAGGTCCACCTACAGGCCCTCTCTCTAAACAATTTTTCCGCAGGGCCACATAATGCGATCGAACCCGGGTCAACTGCTTGGGAAGCAGCTATGCTCACCACTTTACCACCAACAGCCTCAGCAACTGATAAGAACAGATACTAAACTTGATGTAAGCCAACATTTCGACAATCGATAACCCAAAAAGGGTCCGTCGAGCCCGGCGTTCAGCCACCCTGAGCATTTCTCAAGGAGACAGCCTCCAGGCCCTCAACGTCCACATACAGGGCCACGCTACCTGCTACTGTCGTGTAGCTTGGTCACTCTAACCGAGTCTGACCCTGGGGCTGCTCATGTACTGCCCACTTGGAGGATTGAGGGGCCTACCTCGGTCACGGTTTCTCAGACTTACTGTCAGGACTGGCGGTCATGGCGCCCGTGCCGCTGGTTCTGCCTCTGACACTGCGAGGGCCAGGGACGCGGCGGGTACGCAAGCCCACTCGCGTTCTCGGTCACTAGGTTCACGCCAGAGAACCTAGGTGTTTCATCCGTCAGCTCTGCTATGCAGACCGGGTCACCGTGGGGTTAATCTTGTGCTCAGGAGTCTCTCCTCCCCTTCACCTGTGGGAGTGGGATTCCTAGCTGCATTTAAACCCAGCAGTAACTATCATGTCTGCCAGTGTTTGAGGTTCTCTTCACCAGCTACTCTAGTGACTTTTGTGATCTGCTATTTTGACTCCTGTTGTTCTCTGACCCTTGGCGTGTTTTTTGACTACTCTTTTGATTGCTGATTTTGCTCCTGACGTACTCTCCTGGTTTGACTCGGCTTCCTGACTACCCTATTTTGTATTTGTCTGTCTTGTGTGTCTTCCTTTCCCTGCACCTTATTTCAGTGTATTTCGCAGTCATCGTGGTTGTCGCCCCACGGTTTAGCGTGGGTGGGGCAATAGGCAGGGACAGAGGTTGGGGCGAGCTCAGGGCTCACGTTCCTCCGTTGTCTGTGTACCCCAACCCTAACACTTACTATGCCTCTTCCTCCAACCCCTCCTCCTCCTCCTTCGAATTACCATCTGTGCTTCACCTCCTGCTACCTCAGTCTAACTCGGTCACTCTGTTGTCACCGCCATGCTGCGTCAGGCTAAATTTTTGGGTGGCTCACCTGCTACCTCATCTAACTTGGTCACTTGTTGGTGTCACCGCCACGCTGTGTCAGGCTTATGCCTGCATCGTGTGGCTGGGGATAGGAGAGCAGTGCCAGCATGGGCATGGGTGATGGACCTTCGTTGCACCTAGTTGGGTGTTTCCCTATATATTCCCACCATGTCAGCCATGGGTTGTACATAAACTAATAACAGGAAAAACAAAAAAAATGAGAAAACTATTTTACAGGAGGGTCAACCGCAGACACTTCAAAACAATTTTACATGAGGGAGTGTCTCCCCGTCTGCCATCGTATTCAGTCAGGCTGTCATTAGGTACACCACCTCAGTCGTCCGCAGAAGCGGCCACTATGAGGAAGACCACGGCAAGAACATCCCCTTTTCAATTGAAAACAAGTGGAGACTTGTAGGAGGATGACAGTTTTCTTCGGCAGTGGATTCACCTTCCCATTTATCATTGCCAGACAACAGTTGGTGAAAAAGTAATTGGCAATGATGAAGAAAATGTAACGGTGCAGTGGACCGTCTGTGAAGCAAACCTATATATTGCCACCATGCCAGCCATGGGTTGTACATAAACTAATAACAGGAAAAACAAAAAAATATTTTACAGAAGGGTCAACTACAGACACTCCTAAACAATTTTTTAGGAGGGTCAACTTCGGACACTCCAAAACAAATTTTTGGGAGGCTCACCTACAGACATTTCACTGCTACCTCAATCTAACTTGGTCACTTGTTGGTGTCACTACGCTGTCACCATGCTGTGTCAGGCTTATGCCTGCGTCGTGGGGCGGGGGATAGCACAGCAGTGCCAGCATGAGCAGTGGTGTCACCTGCAGGCGGTGATGGACCTTCGTTGCACCTAGTTGGGTGCTTCCCTAACATGTGATGGGCATGTGTTTCGCCTTTCTTGGTCTGGGTGAGCACAATTGCCATGAGGGTAACCACCAGGCTGTTGCAGGAGAATTTGGGGTAATGGTGGGATTAGGCAGCCTCAGAGGCATCCATGCATGGTGCCCCTGCTCTTTCCTGTCCATTTCCGTGGTGTTTCCTTCATTTTCTGATGTTTCCAGGTTTTCACCCAGCCTTCCCTAGGCAGAGCCTTGGTCCCCTGCAAAAAATGCTCGAGTCTCCCATTGACTTCAATGGGGTTCGTTACTCGAAACGAGCACCCGAGCATCGGGAAAAGTTTGTCTCGAATAACGAGCATCCGAGCATTTTAGTGCTCGCTCATCTCTAGTAAGGTTACTTTTCGTACTATCTATAATGAGTTAGACATTTTAATGCATCACTAAAAAAGTAGATTATTGACCAGTCCTTTTCCATGCTAGTTGGGCCTGCAAATGATTAGACTGCAGATGAATTATTTGACCAGTGATGTTGGCGTAACATCAGCAAATAGAATGTACATTTTCTTTGTCTTCATTTTCAGAACATCTTAGGAGACAGAGAACATATTTGAGACTGTATAACAAGAAATACCACATGAGAGTAAACACAAGTGGAACCTCAGTCATTGTAGACATCCCGGTCAGGGGGATTTCCTAGGAGAGAAAATAGGCTTTTAATCACTGCGTGATGTTGATTAGCCGAGGAATCATGTGAATAAAGTTACCTGTGAGTAATTATAATCAGACACTGAAAGAACTTCAAACGCTTCACTAATAAGACCCCCAAAGGGCCCTTCTGAAAGCTCCTATTGCAAAAAAAAAGCTGACTTGATGCATGTTTGTTTTTCCCCACGCTGATTTTTTATTATTTAAACTCATTTTTAAAACAGATGAAGAACATAATGAGAAATTTTAGGTTAATCTTTATTAGAAAAGAACCATATTTATACATTTCAAAAGATGTCTAAATGTTCCAGAAGAAAAACATTTTAAAGGGGAGTTTTAGAATTTCCTTTATTGGACCAAAATACATGGACATGTTCAACTTGTACATGTGTCTTTTCATCACTTTGAGGGGATTGTTCAGCAGATAGCTTATAAATAACGAAAAAGCCTCAACGTCAATATAAAGTAGTGGTTGAATCCTACTTCACAGTTTGGTAAACTTCTGCATACATTTAACATGAAACTACATCAGATTTTCGCACAAGGCCTAAAACTAGGTAAAGATATTCAAATCAATACAATCAAAAATATTCAAAAAGTCAAAAATATTGGTCATTTACTTATTGAAGAAAATTATCCAATATTACATGTCTGTGAGTGACAAAGTATGTTAATATTTAAGCTTAGCAATTAATTTGAAGTGGAAATTAGAGCCTGCTGTATTTAATCAATGACAATCGGCGAGAGTGGGCGAGAACCTGTTTTATTTAAAGGGAACCTGTCATCTCCGAAACACCCCCTGAACTAGAGTAAGCGTTGTATAGTGTAAGTGATGCTGAATCCGAATATGTAAGTTTTATCTTCATACTCACTTCCATTCCAACGCTGTGCTCCCACAAACCTGCAGTAAAATGCACTCACTGGACTCTTCTTTGAGTCCTCTCCATTATGTGAGTGAGCACCAGAGTCCACTGAGTGCATTTTACTGCAGGTATGTGGGAGCACAGCGTCGGAATGGAAGTGAGTATGAAGATAAAAATTACATATTCGGATTCAGCATCACTTACACTATACACCGATTACTCTAGTTCAGGGGTGTTTCGAAGATGACAGGTTCCCTTTAAAGAACAGGGATCTATCAAAGTCTGATCTTCACAACGTGTTTGTGGAAGTGTATCTTGACATGAACAAGGGAGATTTCTGAGGACCTTAGAAGAATAGTTGTTGATACTCATCAGACTGGAAAAGGTTACAAAACCATCTCTAAAGAGTTTGGACTCCACCAATCCACAGTCAGACAGATCATGTACAAATGGAGGAAATTTAGCTCTAGACTGGTGGAATATGCTTGTTAAAGATAGATCATCAATATCTGATAGGTGGGGTCCAATTCCCAGGATCCCATTGGTCAGCTATTGGAAGGAGCCTCTTCTGCGGCCTATGACATCAGTTATATGGCCTTTGTGTAGTTCAGTCCCTTTCAAGTGAAGCGGACTGATCTGCAGTATCAACCAGCTGCCATACAATATATGGTATTGTGCTTGGTATACTTTGAAGAGGCCGCAATGCTTCTCAGAGGGCTGCAGTCTCTTCAAACAACTGATCGGCCAGGAGTTGCACTTACAGTGGGATATGGCATAACTATAGCCCATGTGAAAGGAAGATGCCCACCATCTGTGTGCTTAGATTTCAGTACAATGTGCAGCCTCATTGGTAGGAGTATTAGAATATGCATTTGCCTACAATATAATATATAACAATCTCTCTGTCATTCCTTGTAAATGATGTAAGAATGGATATTACTGCCTCCTTGAAGCCCCCTGTGAAGAATGTAGGTACAGATAGTGCTGCATACTTCTGAAAGTACTGTCTCTCACTGTCACAAGCACATATATTATTGCCTCCCTGTCTTTACAGGTAAATGATGATGCTGCAGTTACTGTATTATTAGGTCCACGTCACCCTGTGGTGTCATGCTGCATCCACTCTCAGTCATTCATATAGCACTAAACAATAAAAGCTAGTGATGAGCGAGCCGGAGCGGCAAGATTCGGGATTCGCACGAATCTTGCCCGCTTCGGCTCGGCTCGGTATCCCGAGGCAGCGGGGATTCGTGAACATTCGTGAGTCACTGCCAATTTGAAATGCCCGTTTTTTCAGCCAATCAGCATCAAAGGGAAGCCTGTGGGAACGCCTGCTGTGATGTAACAGCCCCTATACCTCCCCAGCAGTGATTGGCTGGCAGTGACATGTGACCTAAATTTACATAAGGTAGGGACCTGCAGCATCAGCCTCAGGCCTCATTCACACGTCCGCAAAAATCGTCCGCATCCGATCCGCAATTTGCGGACCGGGTGCGGACCAGGTGCGGACCCATTCACAGTCAATGGGGCCGCAAAAGATGCGGATGGCACACTGTGTGCCGTCCGCATCCGCACTTCCGTTCCATGGGTCCGGAAAATAATAGAACATGTCCTATTCTTGTCCGGATCCACGGACAGGAAAAGGCATTTCTATCATGTGCGTTCCGCAAATTGCGGACTGCACATGGGCCGCTGTCCGTGTTTTGCGAATCCGCAAATTGCGGATCCGCAAAACACGGGCAACACCAAACGGACGTCTGAATGAGCCCTTAGGGAGCCTCAGAGGCATCCCTACATGCTGCCCCTGGTGTTTCCTATGCATTTCCAAGGTGTTTCCATCATTTTCTGAGGTTTTCACATGTTGGGGCAAACTTGACTGTGCAAAACCTTTGGCTCCTGCAAAAAGATTCGGGTCTCCCATAGACTTTAATGGGATTCGTGATTCGGCCCGAATCCACGAATCCCACGGTGGGATTCGGGCCGAATACCGAATCCCCGAATCTTTTAGGATTCGCTCATCTCTAATAAATGCAGTAAAATGACTGCTATGCTCATTACCTGGAAGATGAACATTGAATTTACTCTACATAAAATTGGGAAAAAAATGATAAAAGTAATTTTTAAAATAATGCAAGTAGGCTCCTTGCATAAAAATGTAAGTTGACCAAATCTGTCAGTATTGTCTGGTGAAAGGAGAAGATATGGCAGATTAAAGAGCTGCACAATTGTGGGTCTATATATTCATTCAGCATATAATGGCTAAAACAGCTAAAACAAAAAGCCCTCTGCTTTAGTCAATTTACAGCTTCTCTAGAGACAAATACATGTATATTCATATTATACATGATTTTCTTGCTAGTAGAAAGTTTGTGAATCTGTAACTACTGTAGATAGGGACAGACGAGGATGGCGAGTCCCTGAACTAGAACCTAGCTCGCTTCCCCTACTTACTTGCAGTGTAAGCCTTAAATGGCAGAACCGCAACTGGATGACAGTCCCTACACTGGTATAAGTGCAGGACAAACAAGACACACAAGCGGACAACACAAAAGCAGAGCTACACGAAATGGCTCAGAACCAGCCAGGCTACACAATACCAAAAAAGTTAGAGTGTGGTCAGAAGACAAGCCGAGGTCAGAACCAGACGGGCTATGCAGTACCAAAAAAACCTGAGACACAAAAAGGTCAGAAGACAAGCTGGGGTCAGCAAGACAGAGTAATAATCAGCAAATGCAGGAACAGGGAACAAGGAACCTAGCTAATGAGTCCAACAAAGACTATCACTGACAATGGTCAAATGACCCGCTCTCCCATAGTTCAGACAAACAACAGAGCATGTAATTGAGCAGATGGGCTGTCATTCATAAACTGTGGTTCTCAAGATCCTAGCTTGGGATCACACTGAAGCATCCTACGTTTCATGCACTCTTTGACTTGAGTTTTATTAGACATGTTCTAGACAACCCTGTAAAATGAGGGTTCAGTTATTTCATAATAAATACCAGAATTAGCATATGTGTCACGACAGGGAAACAAGGGATAGTGTGCCCTGTCTCAACCCCACCGCTTACCCTGCCTACTTACAGTAGATGCCCTAGGCGGCAAAACCGTAACTTGGAGACGGTCCCTATGCTGAGTACGTGCACAGGGAAGGGAACACAGGGAAAGACGAACACAGACAGAACAAACACAATAGCAGAAAAGTCAGCAAGCCAAGTCAAGAACAGGAGGTCACGTCAAATACCGAGGGGAATCGCAAAAAGCGTAGTCTAAGTCCGAAGCCAAAATCCAATATACCAATAATCCAACAGCAAGGTCCAACACACAGCACTGATCTCAGAAGACTAATCACAGGCATCTGAGTGAGGCAGTTGCCATCTTTAAATAGCCCGCCCAGGATCATGTGATGTGGCCAGCATCACATGACCTGAGGCGGAGCAAGCTGTCCAAACAATATGTAAAGTAGCCATGTGGTGTGATCAGCACCACATGGCTAAACCCAAACAGAGAATTAACTCATGAAGTGCTGGCTGACAAGACCAGCACTTCAATTCCCTATTGCTCGTCTCTAGGGGGGCGGAGAGGTCCGGCGATGTCGTGCAGAGGGAGCGCGACGCCGACCTCGCGTGACAATATGATTTCCAAAGAGAAAGAGAGTGCTATGGAGTTGGTAAGCCAAACTTCCCAGCAAATAATATATTAGATGCTATGCATGCATCCAAACCAAGCTAGCACAGCTTGTTTCTATCTTGTTTCTTAATACATATTTTGGATTTATTACTCTTTTGCTGAGTCTCTTTCACATACATACTGTATTAATTTGTTCTCTTTGGATGTCACAATATTGTCATGAATTTGCACCATTATGAACTGATCTTTATGTATTTGTTCAACATATTGTTTGGTTATATTATGTATTCACATTGAACCTTGTGAGTTTTGGAGTGCCACTTCATTTATGAAGAACCATTATTTGACCTATTGCATCTGAGGGTCTCTTTACCTGGTGTAATTACCCTATTGCAGGTGAGCACATCTGAGGGGTTTTTATTAAGTTGACCCCTGGTTAATGTTCTGTATTTAAAAAAAAATATTTTAATGAATACTTCTTTTTCTTGTAGAATAAAGATTACTTAATCCTTTTGAATTTGTGTGTGCACACTTAAGGACCAAATAGGGGCCTTAGACTGGAAGAACATAACATATATTTACATGATTTAATGATTAAAATTTCTAGGCTTTCTAAATATCAGTGCTAGTGACTATGCAACATTCTTTGCAATGAATATATTACTTTCAACAGGTTCAACACCACCAAAAACTCTCTCTGACTTTGAGTTCACAACTCTGACTCCTCAGTCTTCTTAAAATAACTGCTTGGTGTATATCAGCAATGCACCTTCTTCCTTGTAATACAGCAGGTGTGAACCCATTGTGCCTACTGAACAGAGATGGCTTGGGGCTAGTCCTGAGGGCATTGTCAAAGTGGACCCTTGGTTTTCACCCTTTCGCCAACCAAAACAGGGATTTGGACTTCCCTGCAGGGACCACCAAACTGCTACCTCTAGTAGTAGTCTTTATTCAGAGGCTGCAGATCCAGGTGGGTCAATAGGAACCAGTGCATGGCACCAAGGGGAGAGGCAAAAGCATGGTTAGTGGATACGCCGAGGACAGGACAAGAAGAGTTTGTGCAGTATGGTAGTCAGGCAATACATCGGGGCAGGTGGCACAGGGTCAATATGGAGATCTGGCAGGGGTCATGACAGGCAGCAGAAGGTCAATCCTATAAACAGGCAGATGTCATGCGTGGAAGGTCAGAACAATATTATAATGCTCCTTTACAGGACTAGACAAGCTAGGAACCTGTAGCTCAGCACCTGCTGAATGCTATCATTTGATGAGGACAGATTAGGCCTAAGTGAGCAAGCAGCAGGAAGCCGAAGACATTGGCCTGTAGCAGAACACTCCCTGCTGGAAGATAGGAGATGCTACCGGGTACAGACCTCCAGCCTCACATTCGTAATAGTCAGTATCAGTAGATTGATGTCTATGCTCCGTCCCTATCACTACCCTATCCTAGTGTTGTAGTAATTAATATAACGTTATGTTACTTGTCTTGAGGTATAAAGGGGACTAGAGACCAGCAGACTGGCATATTTATCACAGGCACTGGTTCCTAGTTAATATATGACAGATCTAGGAACCTTTCACAATTTCCCCCGTACGTGTTTTGCAATAGACACAGAGAGAAAACAGATGCTACAGTCCGGCAATCTTATTTTTGCACTTCACATTTAATAGATTTGGGATTTATTATGGCTCATTGCAGTAGAAGTCCTGGCTCTTAGGTATGTCAGTTACTACAATGCTTTTTGCTTTAGAAGTGTCTCCTCGGTGTCTAAGTCATATGTGACCCATAATTTACATAACTTCACACTGTATGTGTCTAGACAATGAACATTAACCTCAAGTGATCAGTATTATTAATATCCTTTTCATTCTAATATTTCATGAAATACAAGTCTCCTAATTATGACGGTTTTCACAAGCAAACATACTTCATATTCCAGCCATAAACCTGAAAAACAAAGAAATCGGAATTTAATGGCTGCACTTATTTAAATAATATACTTTGATGATTATGGATCATTAGAAAAACAAACTATAACTGTGAACAAATATACTCACTCCCCGGTAACTGCTGGGAATCCAGGGAGTATTTGTGAAATTTGCCATAAGTTTATGAACACACAGCTCGTTCGTGACGTGGTCCTGACATGGCTGTGTTGTGGTTGAGTTTCACATTGTCCGTCTGCATTGTTAATGGCTGTGCAGTATTGCGGGTGCCATGTGGCCATTAACAATGAAGAACAACTAAACAGTGCAGTACTAATTAGTTATTTGGAGCCTGCTGTGGCGTGTATTACCGCACAGTGTGCGACTACAGCAAGGTCGTGTTGCTACCGCATCATGACTGCACCGTGTGGTTGTACACTATAACGGAAACCCGAACTATCATCTAATTTGTCCTCTGAAAATGATTAAGCGGTGGCTTTCTTTATGTAACAGGTTTTTATTAAATTGAGTGCGTTAATTATGAATGCTGCTACTGGAAGCCATGCTTTCCATTACATAGATATCTATTTTTAGCCATTCTACAAGTGAATGGAGGGAAAGCAGTAAGAGCTTAATAATTCCATTTACTGTAGAATATAAGGGAATGTTTTCAGTAAGGAGTCTGTGAGTCCAAAACATAGTTGACCACTACCTTCTGTTACAAAATCTCTCATCTCTTGGCATCAAGGACCTGGCCCTCTCCTGGATCACATCATACCCCACAGACCAGAAATTTAGTGTCTCTCAAACGTACATCACCTCCTTGCCTCGTCCCCTCTCTGTTTATGTCCCTTAAGGCTCTGTCCTGGGACCCTTGCTCCTCTCAATCTACACCTACGGCCTTGGACAGCTCAGAGTCCCAAGGTTTTCAGTATCGCTTCTATGCTGATGACACACAAATTTACCTCTCTGGTCCAGATATCACCACCCTACTATCCGGAATCCCACAATGCCTATGTTCTATATCCTCCTTCTTTTTCTCTTGCTCTCTAAAATTTAACATGGATAAAACAGAATTTACCATCTTTACTCCATCTCACTCAGCTACCCTATCAAACCTATCTATCACAGTCAATGGCTGCACACTCCCCCAGGTCAACTGAAAACCCAAGTCCACCTCCCCTTTCCACCTCCTGCCACCTCCAACTCCAAATATATATCTGATTCGCATATTCCTCAACCCAGAGTGTGCAAAAATGCTTGTGCATGCCCTCATCATCTCTCGCCTAGACTACTGTAACATCTGCCTCTGTGGCCTCCCATCTAGCACTCTTGCACCCCTCTAATCTATCCTCAACTCTGTCCTCTGACTAATGTATATCTCCCCTCATTTCTCTTCTGTCTCTTCTCTCTGCCAATCCCTTCACTGCCTTCCCGTTCTACTACAAAACACTAACTATGACATACGAGGCCATCCACAACCTGTCCCCTCCATACATCTCTGACCTGATATCCTTCCTTATTTTCACGAACGGGAACACTGGGATAAGGTGCGCCCTGACTTATCCCACAACTGTCCCTGCCTACTTGCCTCACCCTAGGCTAACGGTCCTAGGGGGACAACTGGACGACAATCCCTACTCTGTATAAGTGAGGGATTGGGAATGGAAGGAACAAAAGACAAACACAGGCACGAACAAACACAATACGAATAGTCAGCTTAGCAAGGTCAAACAGGGAGCGTACGTCAGGAGCCGAGGGATTAGCAGAATCGAGGTCGAGGTCACAAGCAATGGGTCTGGATAC
This sequence comes from Rhinella marina, assembly GCA_900303285.1. Taxonomy (NCBI): domain Eukaryota; kingdom Metazoa; phylum Chordata; class Amphibia; order Anura; family Bufonidae; genus Rhinella; species Rhinella marina. The sequence continues at coordinate 10,571 of ONZH01010924.1, read as the reverse complement.
AAGGTAAGGTCACAAGTCAATAATGCACAGCACTGCAAAGAAAGGACTTCAATAACAGGCAACTAGCCCTGGCAGTTGCCATCTTTAAATAGCCCACCTCTAGGTCATGTGACATGGCCAGCGCCACATGACCTGTGATGCAAACAGGGCGTCGACCCGAATTCAAAACAATGACAATTAGCCATGTGGTGTGGTCAGCACCACATGGCTCCAAATAACAAGTGCAAAACACCAACATAAACAATAGCCATGTGGTGTGATCAGCACCACATGGCTGCCTCCTAAGTAATGCTAGGGGGCGGGGAGGACGCCGGCCGCACGAGACCCAGAAGTGCGCCGGGTCCTCTGCGCCTGATCACCATGGCGACGAGGACGCTCCCCACGTCCTCGCGCCGCCTGCAGCAGAGGAGGCCGGCGGCGCCGCACAGAGGGAGCGCGCCGCTGGCCACTTGTTACACTTATTTCCCACATGCAATCTCTGATCCTCAAAAGACCTCCTTCACTACTCTCCTCTTCTCACAATTGCCTCCAAGATTTTTCCCATTCATCACCCATACTCTGGAACTCTATACCCCAACATATCAGACTCTCGCCTACAGTTGAAACCCTTAAAAGGAACATGAAAACCCACCTCTTCAGACAAGCCTACAACCTGCTGCCATGACCAACTTTACCTTCACCTACTGTATCCTTCTTCCATCCTTTGTAGATTGTATTGTAATCATTACTTTAACACGACCATATGCTATAAACCTTTCCTATGACTTCATTGTGTTTTATTATTCATGTGCAGTGACATCACTGTTTGAAATTCTGGTTTTCTGACATCACTCTTTATCTTTGCATTGTAATACACCGTGACATTATTGAAACACCAGTATCTGTGACAACCCTTTTCTATTACTTCATATGGGGACATACCGGTATATCAAAACTGGTGTAAAGAAAAACTGGCTGAGTTGCCCATAGCAACCAATCAGATTCCACCTTTCATTTTTCAGAGCTCATTTGGAAAATCAAAGGTGGAATCTGATTTTTGCTATGGGCATATAGGCCAGTTTCCCTTTACACAAGTGTTGATAAATCTCCCCCTACATTATCTAGTATTCATGTACTGTGACATAACACTTTGTTACTCTGGGTTTCTGACATCACTCTGTGCATTATCCTTGTATTGTGACTGTTACTGTAACACCGCTGTGTGCAGTAACACTATTCTATGACTTTGTAGTGTTTATTATTCATGTGCTGTTATTCTGGTTTTCTGACATCACTCTGTGCTTCACCCTTGTATTTGCAAGGTCCTGTTTGTTATTCCTGTTAAACTGATTCACTTTGTGCGTTGTCTCATTGTAATACACTGTGTCATCACACATGTAAAGTAACCCTTTCCTATGACTTCTCAGTGGTCATGCACTGCTGTCTTAGTAGGGTTCAGTCCTGAATTTCACCCACATCTCTGTCCCTACCTACCTGCACAATCGGTGTGGGACTAGATGTGGGACCTAAGAGAGAATAGAGAACCAGAAAGAAAACAATAAACATAGTAACAGGCACAACAGGAACCAGCCACAATGGATCCAAACCAGGAGGGACAAAACAGAACAAGGTCAGCAGTCAAAAATCAATACCATGTTGAAGTCAATACCAGGAGAGTCCACTAAAATGAAAGGGATGGCAAGAACCAGAAACAATGCCAAGCCAAAGTGAACAGAGCCAAATCAGAATCCAAGAGCAGGGCAGAGAGGTAGCCAGGGTCAGAAGTCAGGAGTCCAAAGTACATATAATCACTAATGAGGCAAAGTAATACCAATCACAGGCACTTGCTGCCTGCAGCAGGCTGTTTAAATATACTGTGTACCATAGTATGGAATGCTGGCATTGATTCTGATTGGTCTGGAATCCTATGTGATTCGAAAGTGACATCCATGGAGGCTGCCAGCACCACTTTCTATTGGCCCCACGACTATGTGACTGCACTGTGATGTCACCCACAGCCTTGCAGGAACATGCTCCTCAGGCAACGGCGATGTAGATGCCCTCTCCCAGAGAAGCTGCCCGTCATGGGAATGTGGAACGGCAAGTACTTCACAACTGCACGGTGACATCACTGTCACTACTATACCTAAACTGTTACTTAAAGGGGTTCTCCGTGAATGAATTAAAATGGCTGCCAGCAGCCTGTCCTAGAATGAGAGCCAGACTGGTTGTCTCCACTTACAGAGATGCCTATGGAGGGTAAGGAATAGGACCACTACAGACTACACTGCTCTACAGTAGAAGGTAATGTTGTGATTCTGCCAGCAATATGCCATCATGGCTGAGCAGTCTGACAGGAATGCTCACCAATGTGTAATATATGCAAGTGCCAGAGCATAACTTGTAGCTAGGTCCCACCCCCTCCCCTTCGAGGCACCTCAGCAAGTAGAAGTAACCAGTCACCTAAGCAACCCAAGACAGGTTGACATTAATATGTGCATGATCATTGTACAAATATTGTCTATTATTCCTGTATTGTTACTGTGGCTGAATGTATTGCACCTGTGCTTTGATATTACTGTGTGCATTGTCCAGATTCTCTGACATAACTGTAAGATGTATTCTTATGTGCATTTTTAGGGTATTAAAATATGACCCAATGCTTCCTTGGCCACATAAGATGACACCAGAAAAATAGTTTGTAAAATTCTTCACCATGATCCTGATGTCTACAAGAGCATTAATATAACAGGGCCATATATTATAATCCCTAAAGGGAATCACAGCCTCTGCTGTGGGAGACAGATCCTCACCCGCTTACATGATGCTATTATTGTTACTGGTCCATTTAGCCACTGGAGCTCTTTCAGATCTGCCCACAGAATCCAGGCCTTCTTTTATGTAAAATACATGGATGTCTCTACCATAAACAAGTTTGTATTCTGATGATGGGTCTCTTCCCGTTTGTTGTCTCAGCTCCAATAAGATTACTTTAGGTAATTGCTAGTTATGCACATCCATCATATATTACTTAAAGGGGTTGTTTCACTTCAGAAAATGACATTTATCATGAAGAGGAAGTTAATACATGGCACTTACTAATGTATTGTGATTGTCCATATTGTCTTTGCTGGCTGGATAAATTTTTCCATCGCATTATACACTGCTTGTTTCCATGGTTACAACCACCCAGCAATCCAGCAGCATTGGTCGTGCTTGCGTACTATAGAAAAAAGCACCGGTTTATACATACTCCCACGGTCCCGACCACCAGAGAGGCCGGCACTTTTTCCTATATTGTACAAGCACGACCACTGCTGCTGGAAAAATGAATCCAGCCAGCAAAGGAGGCAATATAGATAATAACAATACATTAGTAACTGCCTTGTATTATCTTCCTCTACATGATAAATGCCATTTTATGAAGTGAGACAACCCCTTTAACATCATTTGGCTCCAAACCAGATGATAGCGGTGAACGCAAGAAGAAATCAATTTAAAGTTAAAAAAAAAATCTCTATTTAGTTTAAAAGAAAGATCTGCTTATGCTGTGTATGATATTCTATATTTGAAGTGCAAATTTTGTCCTATTTTATTACGCAGTCGTTTAGCCCATGACACTTGAAGTTTTCCTATTTAATGTATTCCCCCTAGAAGCTTTTTGCATAAAAATGAAAACATCTGTCTATTTCATGGATGATGGTGTATAAACAAGCCGTATACAAAGCTGCAGTGGTGACGTAGAGATATACAGCCCATGACCCCTGCAGGCAATCACTGCTGTCAGCACTATACAGCACGAGACTGGCGTTGGGAAGATTTTAGGATAACTCATTCAAGCCCTTTCTTTATTATCCTAATGTATCTAAAATGAAAAATGATGCAACTTTGCAATGCGTCTTAATTACAAATGTTGTACTGTTCTGTGCCTACAGCTCTATGCAGACCCATTTATCTTCATGGTAACAGACAGCAAACAAACCCTGTATAGTCTGATCCAGCATTTATACCGCCATCCATCTGTTGTCAACTGTATGCTAAAAATACATTTGGTAAATTAGCAAGAAGTAAGGGAAAGGTGGATGAGAATATGACTGCAGGATCTATACGGGGGTTATTTGTTGTCTCCATGGAGATGCATAGGTTTACACAGGAGCTGTAGATGATAAAATCATACCTAATGCAAAATAGTTATTTTATTTATTTTAAAAATGGTTGAAAAGCGGAGATAAGTTTTAATGTCTTCTTGACCTGCAAAATACTATTAAAGGGAACCTGTCACCTCAAAAAGGCATATAAAACCGCCAGCATTACCTTATAGTAGCCCCCATGCTGTTCATAATCATATGTTTGATCCGGTAGTCTGATGCTCAATAGGTTAGAAAAACGATCTTTTAAGCGCTATGAGCGCTATCTTGCTGGTCAGCTTCAAGTCAACCTAACCCTAACCGTCCCCTCTCTTCTTTGATTGGTAGCCTGGAGTGTGGCCGGGATAGCAGAAGTCTAGCGCATGCGCGGTGCGCTACTTGGTAAGACGCGATCCTGTCTCCGTCTGCTGCTGTTAGTTGGGTTTCAGTGGTGCCGGCACTGGCCAGCGCATGCGCAGTGCGCCACTGAAGCCCGGCTAACAGCGGCAGCTGGAGACAGGATCGCGTCTTACCAAGGAGCGCACCAAGCATGTGCTAAACTAAAAGTAATTTTGCAAAAAAAGGCACCCCTTTAACGTAATGACAGTAACAAATAATGTCAGAGTGAAACTGACATATATGTACAGTACCTCACAAAAGTGAATACACCCCTCACATTTTGGTAAATATTTTATTCTATCTTTTCATGGGATAACACTGAAGATATGACACTTTGATACAATGTAAAGTAGTCAGTATACAGCTTGTATTAGGCCTTATTCACACATCAGTGTTTTGGATCAGTGATTTCCATCAGTGATTGTGAGCCAAAACCAGGTGCGGCTCTAAACACAGAACAGGAGCAGATCTTTCCTTTATACCTTATGTCTGTGGAGGCTCCAATCCTGGTTTTAGCTCACAATCACTGATGGAAATCACTGACCAAAATACTGATGTGTGAATGAGGCTTAACAGTGTAAATCAGGTGTGCCCTCACAATAACTCAAACACACAGCCAGTAATGTATAAACTGCTGGCAACAAAAGTGAGTACACCCCAAGTGAAAATGGACAAATTGTGCTCAATTAGCCATTTTGAGCCTGCACACACTGTATCTACAGAATCACCAGTTTCTGAGGTGACCACAATAGATCTGTTCTGGACATACATTACCTTTTTTTGCTGCCACCACCCTCCTCCTCTGACTTCACCTCCTCCTTAGCTCCCCGATCCGGGTCCCAGGTCCTGTCCAAGACACAATCATTGTCATGACCAGTTTTATTTGACTGTGATATGTAAGGAGTAGAGATGAGCGAGTAGTGTTCGATCGAGCCGGTATTCGATCGAATACTACGCTATTCGGCATACTCGATTTCGATCGAGTATAACGGCGATGGCGCACTTAGAATTCGTTTCCCCTCCCACCTTCCCTGGCGCTTTTTTCCACCAATCACCATGCAGGGGGGGGTATGACAGGCCCGCGGAGCACGCTGGCAGCGCGAAAACGGCGTCTACATGGATTGGCTGGAAAAACCACGTGACCTCGAATCATAAAAACTCAGCTCTTCCTGCTCGTTCGCATATGCTGCGTGAACTTAGTCAGGGACATAGGCTGGAGAAGGGAGAGATAGGTTTTAGCTGTTGGACAGGCAGGAGCGTGATTAAAAGCCCTTATCAGGGCTACTATAGTGCAGTACAGTGATAGCTTTACTACCATATACACTCTGCAGAGAACGGCTGCTGTATTCAGGGATAGCTGCTGGAGTAGGGACAGAGAGAGGCATTAGTGGTGTATTAGGTGCTCTGCTACATACCAAACTATATTTGGCACTACTGTTCTGCGTTCTTTTTGGCTGCAAAACCCTGTTATATACCTAGTGTGTATATGCACCATCTGATCTTCTGGCAGTATATGGCTGTGTACATTTTTTTTTTTTAAATACAGTTTCTTTGGCTCTAGTGTTCTGGGTTCTGTGTGCCTGCAATACCCTTTTTGTATACCAGATGTAAATACCCACCGTCTGACCTGTTAGTACACGGCTGTGTACCTAGAAATATAAAAAAAAAAAAGGCATTTTATTTGGCACCTGTACTGTGCGTTCTCCGTGCTTGCAAAAATCTTGTATATACGTGGTGTTAATACACACCATCTGACCTGTTAGTACACGGCTGTGTACCTAGAAATATTAAAAAAAAGGCCTTTTATTTGGCACCTGTACTGTGCGTTCTGCGTGCCTGCAAAAATCTTGTATATACGTGGTGTTAATACACACCGTCTGACCTGTTAGTACAAGACTGTGTACCTAGAAATATATAAAAAAAAGGCATTTTATTTGGCACCTGTACTGTGCGTTCTGCGTGCCTGCAAAAATCTTGTATATACGTGGTGTTAATACACACCGTCTGACCTGTTAGTACAAGGCTGTGTACCTAGAAATATTTAAAAAAAAAGGCCTTTTATTTGGCACCTGTACTGTGCGTTCTGCATGCTTGCAAAATTATTTTATATACGTGGTGTTAATACACACCGTCTGACCTGTTAGTACACGGCTGTGTACCTAGAAATATTAAAAAAAAGGCATTTTATTTGGCACCTGTACTGTGCGTTCTGCGTGCTTGCAAAATTATTTTATATACGTGGTGTTAATACACACCGTCTGACCTGTTAGTACACGGCTGTGTACCTAGAAATATTTAAAAAAAAGGCATTTTATTTGGCACCTGTACTGTGCGTTCTGCGTGCTTGCAAAATTATTTTATATACGTGGTGTTAATACACACCGTCTGACCTGTTAGTACACGGCTGTGTACCTAGAAATATTTAAAAAAGGCATTTTATTTGGCACCTGTACTGTGCGTTCTGCGTGCTTGCAAAATTATTTTATATACGTGGTGTTAATACACACCGTCTGACCTGTTAGTACACGGCTGTGTACCTAGAAATATTTAAAAAAGGCATTTTATTTGGCACCTGTACTGTGCGTTCTGCGTGCTTGCAAAAATCTTGTATATACATGGTGTTAATACACACCGTCTGACCTGTTAGTACATGGCTGTGTACGCCAAATATTGTAACAAAAAAAAAAAAAATGCGGAGGGCTAGCGAAATTGGACGTGGACGTGGACGGGGGCGCGGAAATGCTGTTGGGGGCCTTGTTGAAGACAGTGGGGATACAATGCGTGCTGGTGAGGGGCAGCCAGGATTCCGCTCATCCAGAATCCCTGCCTTTATGGGACAGTTAAGCAGGGGGTGGGTTACACCGCTGTTGAGGCCTGAGCAGTGTGAACAGGTGGTGCAATGGATAGCCGATAGCGCTTCCACACAGTTGTCCACCAGCCAGTCATCCACACAGTCTCACTCTGACCCTCCTTCCTCCACACCTGGCCAACAGAGTCAACCCACCCTTGACCCCTCCCAGGAGCTCTTTTCGGGTCCTTTTTCAGATGTGCCGGAAGAATCCCTGGAGCTACCAGAGGAATTTGTTTGTAGTGATGCCCAACCACTTGAGTATTCGCCATCTCCTGCTGATGTGGACCCTGAACCAGCATCTGTTATCATGAGCGATGATGATGATGAGACGCAGTTGCCATCAAGGGAGTCTGTTGGAATGTCCAGTGGGCAGGAGGAGGAGAAGAGTGAGGAAGTGGAAGAGGAGGTGGTGGATGACGAAATGACCGACCCCACTTGGCCAGGGGTGATATCCAGCGGGGAAAGCAGTGGAGAGGTGGTGGTCTGCGCAGCACCGAAAAAGGCAGCAAGAGGCAGAGGGATGTCCAGAGGCAGAGGGATGTCCAGAGGCAGAGGGATGTCCAGAGGCAGAGGGATGTCCAGAGGCAGAGGACAGTCCAGACAGAGAAGTGAGGCCACAGCCAGCAGGGCCGAAGCTGTTCCCGGCAGCAGGCAGTCGCGCGAAGCTCCCCCATCGAGGCCTCGTACTTCTGTGGTGTGGAGATTTTTTAATGTTTGTGCGGATGACAAACTGAGCGCGGTTTGCACACTCTGCCACTCAAAACTGAGTAGGGGCTCTGAGAAGAGCAATATGACAACCTCAGGCATGCGGTGTCACTTGGAAGTCAAGCACTGGGCTGAGTGGGAGAGAGCAAACGCAATATAACCTGCGCAAGGTCTTCCTGCCACTGCCTCTTCCCCTTTGTTGTGTGCTGCCACTGCGGTCCAGACCTCCAGCCAGGACACCTCCACATCTGCCTCTGCCTCGGCTACTTTGGGGCCTTCTCCTTCAGCCTCCCCTTCCCCTGCATCTTCGCCTGCACCTTCACACTCCTCGTCCCATCAACTGTCCATCTCGCAGGCGTTCGACCGCAGGCGGAAGTACGCCTCGAGTCACCCCGAAGCCCAAGCCTTAAACTGCCACATCTCCAAACTGCTGGCCCTGGAGATGTTGCCGTTTAGGCTTGTGGAGACGCAGGCCTTCCGCGACCTGATGGCGGCTGCCGCACCTCGCTATTCCGTCCCCAGCCGCCACTACTTTTCCCGGAGTGCCGTCCCCGCCCTGCACCAGCACGTGTCGCGTAACATCAGGCGGGCCCTGAGGTACCCAGTCAGCGCAAAGGTCCACTTGACCACCGACTCGTGGACAAGCGTTTGCAGCCAGGGACGATACATCTCTTTGACGGCACACTGGGTGAATGTTGTGGAAGCGGGGACGGGGTCGCAAACAGAGACGGCCTACCTACCACCCCCGCCCAAGATTGCCAGCACGGGTTCTGATAAACCCCCCTCCTCTTCCTCCTCCACCTCCTCCTCCTCTGCCTTAACATCGCCCTCAGCCGCTAGCTGGAAGCGTTGCAGCACTGGCGCGGGGAGACGTCAGCAGGCGGTGCTTAAGCTCATCAGCTTGGGCGACAGGAAGCACAGCGCCCCAGAGGTGAGGGACGCCATATTGCAGCAGACGGAGATGTGGCTGTCGCCGCTGCAGCTAGGACCAGGCATGGTCGTGTGCGATAACGGCCGTAACCTGGTGGCGGCTCTGGAGCTTGCCGAACTCAATCACGTACCATGCCTGGCCCACGTTTTTAATCTGGTAGTCCAAAAATTTCTAAAGACTTACCCCAACCTGGCAGAGCTACTGGTGAAAGTGCGGCGCTTGTGCGCTCACTTTCGGAAGTCAACTGTAGCTGCTTGCTAGCTTAAAAAAACTCCAGCAACGCCTCCATTTGCCTGAACATCGGCTGTTGTGCGACCTGCCGACTCGCTGGAATTCCACCTATTCCATGTTGGCCAGGGTGTGTGAGCAGCAGAGAGCATTGATGGAGTACCAGATTATGAATCCACGCGTGCCTCCAACTCAGCTCCCTCAGTTTGCCAACCACGAGTGGCCATGGATGGCAGACATATGCGATGTACTGCGTATCTTTGAGGAGTCCACCAAGAAGGTCAGCAGCGAGGACGCTATAGTGAGCGTAACCATCCCGCTCCTATGCGTCCTTAAAGAATCGCTCATCGCAATAAGGGAGAACGCATTGCACGCAGAGGAGACGGGGGTAGGAGGAGACGCAACGGAGCTACACAGTCAGACCACACTTTTGTCTGCTTCTCGGTGGCAGTTGCAGGAGGAGGAGGAGGATGAGGAGGACGACGTGGAGGTGGCTGTGGAAGAGGAGGCGGATGCTGGCGGCGAGGGTAGCAGTCAGGCTGTGTGCGTCCCATTGGTTCAGCGCGGATGGGGCGGAGAGGAGGCGGAAGAGGAGGAAATGGCAAGTGATCCTTCTGGTGGGGGCAGTGACGTCATGCCTATTCAGAGTCTGGCACACATGGCTGACTTCATTCTGGGCTGCTTTTCCCGGGACACACGTGTTGTCCGGATAGTGGAGAACAAACTGTACTGGGTCTTCGCACTCCTGGACCCCCGGTAATAAAGATAACGTCTCCTCTTTTATTCCGGTAGAGGAGAGGACGAATCGATTGCTGGAATACCAGAGGGAACTCGTGCAGAACATGATGGAGATTTTCCCACCCCACCATCGCTGGCAGCAGAGAGGAGAGGGTCTCCCAGAGTCCCACAACATCGATCAGGCCCACAGCCACCAGGGGAACACTCTCCAAGGTGTGGGACACGTTCATGGCACCCCCTCGTGCAACTTCCATCACTGCGGGGCCCGCTATCAGCAGGAGGGACAAGTATCGGCGGATGTTGCGGAGTACCTGGCAGACCGTACCCCTGTCCTCCCCGATCCCTCGGCGTCCTACACTTACTGGGTCTCCAAGTTGGACACGTGGCTGGAACTGTCCCTGTACGCCTTGGAGGTGCTTGCCTGCCCTGCCGCCAGCGTGCTATCAGAAAGGGTGTTCAGCGCAGCCGGGGGCATTATAACCGATAAGCGCAGCCGCCTGTCAACCGACAGTGCCGACAGGCTGATGCTAATCAAAATGAACAGCAAGTGGATTGACCCGGACTTTGCTTCTCCAACAGTGGAAAGCAGCCAAAAGTGAAGTGCCATCTGTAT